>VXBL01005394.1:727511-737611 GCA_013400195.1 Aramus guarauna | reverse complement strand
CCATAACCTATTCCCAGTCTGTCTCCCTGCCAGGGAGCATGACACTATGTGCAAACACAGAAAAGCTCTGACCAGCGCTATTTATATGCGATGAGGGACCGGATTTTTAAAAGCACAGAGGTACCCAGCTCTAGCCCCTGGTTCTCCAAAAAAAAGAACAGCTTCCCTGGGCTGAAAACAATTAGGAGTAAAATCGAGGAGTGGAAGGAATTATTTAAACAAAATTGGATGGATGATAATCGGGAAGTGTTTAAGGGTATTTTGTGAGATGCTGTAAGACAACTGCTCTTCTGGAAGCCTGAATACTGTTCTGCATAAGCAAGCTCAGCTCAGAGAGAAGGCGGAAACAGTGGTTTTATAGGTTTAGCGTACATATATGCTTAGATAAATAGCATTATGGGCATAAATATGTGGCACCGATGTGCATGCATGTTAATGGTTGATGTCAATGGTAAATAAAAAAGGAGGAATGTGATAGCGGTGAGTAGAAATTGGTGAGAACATGCAGACACCTGGGAAGAGAAGCTAAAGGCAGGAGTGAAAAATCTCTGGCCATTAGTGTTAATGATAAAAAGAAATTGTTTAAATGCATCAAGAAAAGCCAAATCCTATAATGAGATCCCAGACAATAATGAGAAAATATTTGTCCTGTGTGTGGAACAGACAAAGTTATTTGTTCAACATTTATTTTTCTCTTTGGAAAGAAGTAGGATGACACACTCATACTTCACAGAAGATAATGAAACACTTTGTATTCTACCAGTGATGAAGCCGAATGTTAAACAGCAGTGATTAAAGTTAGATGTTCTGCAGGATCAGATAACTTGCATCAAAGGATAAACAAATTGGCCCGAGAGCTCTCTGAACCATTAGTGTCGATTTTTAAACAAATCTGGGAACTCTTGGGAAGTTCCAGAGAACTGGGGGGGAAAATCTAACACCGGACAAATAAGGCAGTAAATAAGATGGGCCATGCAAACAAGTGGTGTTTGGCAGGACACGGATCCAGAAGGACCGATCCTAAGAAAAACCTTTATGGAACGCAGTCCATATGGACTCGCAGTATGTCACATAGCTAACATCAGTCAGCTGCGGTTTGCAGAAAATAGAGGCTTTTTACTGTTTGTGATGGGGTAACGACCTTAACTGACAAGGCGGTATCGTCCACTTAGGCTTTTGTGTGGTGCTTGGCTTACATCTGCATGGCATCCCAATAAAGGAGAAAGAAAATCACCTCTGTACAAAACCAGTGCAGTTGGGATTGGTTTTGCAGCTCTATAGCCAAGTTAGTTGGAAATTGAAGATGGTGTCTGCTGAGTTTGTTCCTTATGGGACCTTGCAGGGGTCTGATTAATAAGAGGGACCGATCATTGCTGGAGAAATGGGCAGTCAGGAGAGGGGTAAAGCTCTACATGGCCAGACAGGTCACTTGAGCTCTGCCTACGCTAACCAGCCCTTGTGTCTTCATCTCCAGCCCCCGCAGGGCAGGGAGCTATTGCGATGCGCCAGCATTCCCGTCTGCATTTCCTCTGTCTGCAAACTGAGGCTGTGGGGTTGCTGGTACATACCCAAAGTGGAGTTGGGACGCAGCCAAAGCATGCCTCCAGATCTAAGATTTTGGGAAGCATTCTGGGATAACCTCATCTAGACACGGTCCCTTGGCCAGGAGGACTCTGCTCAACTGTATGTGTCTTAACCCAGCGGTATGCAGGGTCTTCTGGAGCTTGAAGGCTTGACCACTTGGCACCACAGCAAGTCAGTTCAGATCCTCAGAGCAGCGTAGCTCCCTGCAGCCTCTCGGGCTCATGAACAACGGGATCTATCAACCAGAGCAAAGGTGCATGTGATAGCAAGCGCTGTGCATCCTTCCCAGAGCTGCCCCACAGCTCAAAACCAGCTGTTCCCAGTCATGCCCGTTTATTCTTTCAAGTTGTGATAATGATCATCTCCGGTTCAGTGTGTGTGACAGTCTGTCTATTCCCTTCAGCCAAGTTTCCACAGCAGCGGTATTTACAATCCAATGCTTACACCCACAAGTCTAGGCTGAAATGCTGGGATGAACCCTTACGGAAGCTGAGACCCCAATTATTCCAATTATTATTGTTGTTTTCAACCTACTATAGTTTTTGGAGTCCTAAATCTTTTTCTTGAGTGTTAAAGACCTCCTTTATAAATTTGTAATCTGTATATTATTGCCGAGCCTATATGCACTTTCATTCCTTCATTGTCCGAGTAACTTCCAGTGTCTTGACTAGGTGGTGGGGCACAGGCCATAGCCCCTGGTTTAAAAAAGAGAATTGCTGACCCCGCAGGGCATGGAGAAGGTCAGGCTAGGAAATAGCTCAGGTTTTACATGGTGCCTTTGAGCCTGTGAGCTTTCAGCGGTTTGACGTTGTAGAAACACCACTCCGTGCACGGCTGGGGCACATCTGCCAACACTGAGGAGCAAATGCAAGTGGAAAGTTGGTGACTCACCCAGCATCTCCCTGGGGGTGACCCCCTTTTCCCGGGCAATGGCTTGGCCCAGAGTGGTATCATTTGGGAGGGGGGGTTGGGGGAGTGGTGGCCATGACCATCCGACTCTGTGGCGCATTTGTGGGGTCAGCAGGACGCGAAACCAAATTCCCTTTCCCTTGGCAAGCTGTGTGCTCCATAACTCAGGAATGTGAACAAACACATGTTTGGCTGAAAAATGATCGTCCTCAGGAAGGCAACAGGTCTATCATGCTAAAGGAAGGGAACAACTCAAAGCATGACGTGCAGAAATGACACCTCAGGGCTTCTAATTTGTTCCCCGTCAGCGTAGAGGAAGAAAACTGACCTCGACGCTGTTGAGGTTGACAGGTCTTAAATTTAATCTGCTCTAAAGGCAAGATGTGACCCCGTTCGTGTGCACTGTAAGGCTGCAGCTGTTTTACCCATTGGCTTTTCCTACTCTCTGGCCACCTCACAACCTCTCCAGCAGAGTGGAGAAGTATTCCTGTCTGTGCACCGACTGTCAAGCGTGGTCTTCAGCTGGGACTGTCCAGACTGAAACCCAGCCCCAAGGAGGGGGCTGTTGCTAGAGGATGCCGTCCCTTCGTGGGACCTGGCTGCTCTCTGCTGAGCAGGAGCCTCTCCCCAGTGCTGAGACTTTCCTGCCCAGCAATCTCGGAGATATGCCAAAGCCCCTCCGTTTGCCATTAAGCCCCTCGGAAGAGGTCTGGCTGAGCCGGGCTTTCTCAGAGCCTTCACTCCCTCCCTCGCTCAGCCTTGCTCAAGGCAGGGAGATTTCTTCCCATTTAATTTTCCTCGAGCCTCAAGCTGGGGTTTTTTTGAGTCGGTTTGTCTGCTGTTGCTGCTTTTGCCTTTTTCTCCCTCTTTGTTGCACATCATCATGCAATTCTAATTTCTGACCCTGGTTCCTGCAGCCAAAACTGGGCTCTCCATCTGCTCAGAGCCATGCTGGGGGGGTCTGACCCCCACAGCCCTGGGGGGCTCTTGCTGGTGGCCCATACGATGCTCAGGGACCTGTGTGCACGAGACCTGGCTGATGGTCCCACAGGGCCCCACGGTTACTGTGGGCGTGAAGGCTACCTGGATCGCACTTCAGCTGCAGCTGCTGGAATAACCACGGGGTTTTTTTTTTTTGTTTTACCGGTGGAGCCAAAGCCCTGAAGAAGAAAAGGTCCTGCCAAGTCAGCAGAACACATCCATCTTCCCGGTGAAGCAAATAAAAATGGGTTTCAGGTTAATCGATTTGCCCCAAGCGAAGCGTTTTGGTTTGGCCTTCTTCACTTCCCCATCTCCTCCTCCGTTCTCCCATTGCGACTGTTTGGATTTAGGATCTGCTGGATCCAATTCAAAGCCACAGAGGGGTCCAGTCCACTTGAATTAGTACTTCCCAGCAGACAAAATCCATATCTGAAAACTTGCGTGTGCTTTTAGGTTCAGTAATTTCCACCATCACGAATTCCCTCCTTTGACCTTGGTCCAAATACTTGAGCTCTGCGGGACCTTTATTTATTTGCATAGGATGCTCTTCTCTTTCAGTGCTCGTTGTTCATCGAGGCAAGGACTATATTTAAGCCGTACCCTGTGTTTACGCAGTTGGCCGATGCGTAGTTGTGAAACCATTGATTGAGGCCCGTTAGAAGACGGAGAGCGCTCAGCGCAGATGGACTTTGTGCTTCATCCATCTGCCAAACTCCAACCAGCCTCTGCTATTTCAGAGGCTCGTGATCTGACCGACTTCGGGCTCTGTCACGGGGATGGAGAAAGGCCCGTCTTCTCACTCAAGGGACACTTCTTGCCAAGCCTGGAGGCAGTGCTGCTTCTCAGTAAAATGGTTGTAATAATGTTTTAACATGGGCAAAAGAAAAAATAAAGAAAGAAAAGACCTCCCTAAACCTTGTTCAAAGGGCTGGTGGAAATGGAGTCATGGAATTTTTCAAAAAATACAAAACAAAACACAGCCCGAGGCAAAAACCCAGCATGGAAAATTGGAGCCTGGTTAAAGTCTGGCAAAATTGTAAGTGGAGAAACTTCTATTCTCTTCTATTCTATTCCAATCCTAAAAAGCTGCCTGATGTCTCCTCTCTGCTGGGAGGAGAGAGTAGGAACGTGGTGGGTACTCACCTTGGTGCGCAACTGGAAGGTGTTTGCATTCATCAAGGGGGATGATCATACAAGAGCCCTGGAGAACAGAAGAGTGTGAGATGTTCACCAGGGGTCGGAGGCCTCATGGAAAAAGTGGGAAATGAAGAAATGCAAAGTCCCGGCTCTGATTCAGCCACTGATCCCATGGTACCAAGGGAGATGTCAGAATTCACTTTTCTGTCTTCCCTCCTGAATGTCTTTCGGGCATGAACTAGGCAAAGGACCTTCCTACCTTCCTGGGGCTGGTTTGCAGAGCCAGTGGGGCAAGAAGGGGCTTCAAGTGTGGCCACAGCCCCATGTGCCTCTGTGTCCCCATGCAAACCACACACCTTGTCCTCCAGCACATCCAGAAGGGAGGGTGGGGGCAAAATACTGTGTAAGAGTGGTGGCAGAGGGGATCTACTTAGTAAAATCAGGAGGAAATGTGTTTTATATCTATAGGGAGATGGAGGGACCAAATAATTTTCCCTGCCAGCATCTCTGTCTGGGCATCGCTGTGTGCTCACGGTGAGTGGAGGTGGCTGCGAGTTGTGCAGTGCTGGCACTGGCAGGACCATCTGCATGCCCCAGTCTGGCCTGGCCGCGTCCTGCTTTCTCCATCTGGGACATCCCCATCCGGTGACTCAGAGGCCATCAGGAATGCGTGTCTGAGCCACTTCCCCTCGGCCATCTGGGGAGCATCCTCTCCCCACGAGTCATGCTTGCGAGGGCAAAGCCTGCCCCGTCCTCCATCATCGGTGGACCTCAGCAACTCTGCTTCAGGCACATCCACACATGGCATCTCTCTGCTTGCTGTCCCCATGGCTGTCCCCAGAGCTCCTGGCTTGTCCTGCACGGACCTGGTCACGGCTGGGCTGCTCCATCACCCTGATGAAATGAGACTTCTTCTCTCGCTGTCCCAAACCTGGACCTGGGAGGGTCAGTCACAGGAAGAGATGAGGGAGAAACAGCGAGCTGCACGTGGCCATGGGATATCTCAACACGTAAAGACAAGAAGCAACAGGACCCCCAAAACTGCCTGGACTGGGGAAGGTGGGGCAACAGAGAGGGCATGGCTGCTGTTGATGGGTGCACAAAGAGGTCGGAGGAACGGGTCAGCAGGATGATCCATTGCTGCAAGGGGCCAAAATGAACCCAGGTGAGGTTCATACAAAAGTTGGTGGATGCCATTTCATATACCATTTGGTGTTGTGTCTCGTGTGCAGATAAATCTGGATTGGAGCCAGCACGTTGCCATTTGAGCTACTCCACATGCTGTGGCATATGAAGATGAAGACGAGCTATCAGTCTCCTGGCTGTTCAGGCCCTGGGAATAGCAAGCTTTTGGCAAATAAAAATAACATTAGGAGCCTTACTTGCAGTCTTGCCTTTTTTTAGGTACCGAGGTCCAGCTCCAGAAAGGTATGTTAAAAGTCCATCTCCTATGGGAGCCTTTTATGGACTCCCTTGATTCTGGAAGGAGCTCCTGCTTCTTTTTTTTTTGTTTGTTTGTTTGCTTGGGACATTTATTCAGCATTATCCCAACCGGAGAACACCCAGCCAGGAGGACTGGGGCCTTTCATGGTGCTTTCTTGTCAAAAACATCATTTAGTCTCAGGTACTCCCTGGATGAAGACAGTGGAGTTTGACTGCAGACATACCAGAACTGGCCTGTTGTACCTGGTCTGGACGGAAAGGGGACAGACTGCCAGCTAGAGCTCCTGGACAGACACGCTGTGGTTAGAGTAGTCTTGATTTTTAGATGGCAACGGTATTAAATGTGTGTAAAGCAGACAGACTGGTGCTAAAGTACTTACTGGGAACATTAATAAACCATGGACCACCCTTCCTCATCATATGATGTGGTTCTGTCTGTAGGCAAGATATGTAAAAACAATTTAAAATTAATTTAGCTTTTAAACCTTTTAAAAACTTATGAAAACCCCAACCTTTTGATATAGGATTGGGCTGTTTTTCCAAGTGGGAAAATGTTCACATCAGGATTGATTTAATTTTTTTTTTCCCCTTTTAAATCATAAACAGTCCCGGTACAAGAAACAGTAGCTGTTATTGATTAAAAGTTCATTTGCCTTGTCTTTGCTGATGATTGATATTTGGGAAGGAGGGATAGAAGAAGGGAAGGGTGTTGTACTTTGGAAAGAAAAAGAAAATGTGTCACATGTTACCTGCATCTTAGAATAATGTTAGTGTTGGAAGGCGTACGGGTTGCAAAGAATAATAATTGTTTTAAGGTTCAGTAGATCCTGGTCCTTTTTGCGTGTGTGCCTGTGTTTTAATGTGTCGGACGCGCCCTCTTTAAATAGCAGTGTGATGCAGGAGGGGAGCAAGGCAATTGCATTTCCAAATGGGATTTTTATGGCCCGTTGAAGGAAAGCAGCTACCCACCGAATAACACCGCGTCGTTTCCAGTGGCAGATTGTAAAGGCTTCCTTTCGTTAGCACGCGTGCCGCGCCGCTGAGCAGGAGGTGCCACAGCACCGCGGGATGCTCGGGGGCTGGCGGGTTCACCCTGACACCTCTGAATTTTTATTGTGCCCCGAAACCCCAAACTGGTGCGTGAGAAACTGCGACAAGCTGGGGGTGCAGGATACGACCGGCGAGGTGCCCGGTCCTGAGCCGGGGGCTGCCGTGGGGGGGGTTCCTTGCCCCAGGGATGGTGGGTGTGGGTGCTGCTCTGTGTGTGATCAGCTGGTAGCCCGCAGGTTTTATAAAATCTCTGACCTTCCGGAAATGTCTGGTTTCAGACAATTCCCATGGAAACCACACCGGGATGCTGGAGGTGGAAGACCCATTCGCTCTAGGGCCTTCAAAGGACTTAGACTCAATGGGGCACGAAAGGCATTTCTCGGTCAAAACATTTTCCAGGCAAAAATGGATGGGTTCAGAGAAGGTGGAATTCTGTGAATTCATTTCCATTCCCCAAATTGTTGAAATGGAGAAGAGGGGAAAAAAGGGAAACGTTTTGCTTAGACATTTTCAAAGCAGAATGTTTCAGATTTTTTTTTTTTTTTTTTCTTGGCCTGGTCTTTGGTTTCAGGACCTCCTTCAATTTCAATAAAAAAAAAATAAAATTCTTAAAAAAATATTTAAAACATCTGTCAAAACAGCAACTTCTCAGTAGAACCGAAATCTGCTTTTTCCAAGACTTTATAATTTGCTGAAAATATTTGTGGCAAATTTTCTTCCCAGCTCGTTCCCAGTGCAAAATGCCTGTGAACTGGCAGGGCATGAGCACGCCGTGATTTGCAGAGCTCCCGGGCTCCTTTTCCCAGCACTTCTCTGAAGGTCCCTCAACGTGTGAAGAAACTGTAGCAAAAAACCCCAACCTAACAACAATTTTCCCAATAAAGGAGCACTGGACCTGCGTCACATGTACTTTGAGAGTGATTTCATGAAAGTTTATTGGTTATAAATGGAGACCTGGTATAATGGGAAGGTGGGACTTGTCTCCATAAGCATGACTTGCTTAAAAGTTAAAGACTTCATGGAGATGTTGCTGTCTTGAGTGTCCCTGCCCATCCTGGGGTTTGCGTTTAAGGGTGATGGAAGCAGAGAGAAGATCCCTGCATGGGAATGGTATTTGGGGAGATGGTCTAGGAGGACCCTGTCATGCATTACCCACCCAACATACCCTTCATTAGCACTGACTTACACCTCGGCACAACCAAAGTTGACCGTACGCTCGTTACAAGCAGGGAGTAGCTCAGAGGCTTTCACCTAAAAGGGCAGAGTTAAGGGCATCTTAGCCTTAGGCTGAGGCAACTGGCTTCAGCTGATTCATTACGCGTTCTCTAAAAATGATTATGTCCATAAGGCAGCGGCATCTGGCATTTTATTGCATTTCCCTGTGTTCTGAATTGATTTGAAAGGAGAAGAGAAGAAGGGGAAGGCACTCCTCTGTCTGACACGTGTGGATGTTTTCTGGCCCGCTACCTGTGTAAGGGCAGGCTTCTTTACATCCTCCTGATTTTACTGCTGGCTTTCCCATAAACAGCGTGCCCTGCCTACCATTCCCTTACCCTGGGAACCCCATCCTGCTCTTCTGAAGCAGTTTGCGGTGGCGAGGAGCAGAAATCCATCTGAGCCACAGATCTGGATCCAGGGTCCCTCCGGGGACCAGGTCTGCCCTCCCCGCAGTGGTATTGGAGGAGGGGGCAGATCCTCTGCCGTTAAAGCTGGTTATCCACAGCGACACAGCCACGCTCGTTTATGGGAACGAGGGTTTGGCCACGTCGGTTCACAAGCCTGAACCTCTTCCAGTTTAGATGATACAAAATCCCATCCCACAGGGGTCCGGGGTCTGGGATTTTTCAAAGCTGGACAAGTTGGACTAAAAGAGCTTGGGAAGACCCTTCTCCTCCAGCTCATTAACAACTTGTATTAATTACCATTAACCCTTTGCTTGGCCTGGCATCATCCCCAGTGCCTTTCATCCCACAACACCAGGATTGCGTCCATGTTGCAATGTCCCTTTGCATCCAGGGTTGCATCCACGTCGTCCACGTTGCAGCATCCCTTTGCATCCAGGATTGCATCCTTTGCTTCCACCCACCCAGCCACCCCAAGAGATGGAGCAGATCAAGGACGAGAGATCTGACCCGGCAGAGCAGTCTCCGTCCTACGGGCAGGCACGGGACCTGGGCAGGAGTGACAGGGGACAAGTGACACAGGTAAAGACACCCGCCCTGCAAGGCATCGCCCCATCGCTGCCCTGCACCAAAGGGGCTGGCGCTAACCCTGACCTGTGGGGACATCACACGCATCCCCCCCCCGGCTCCCTCCCTTCTCCCTCTCTGGAGGAGATGGAGTTTCAGGCTTTGCAGCACACGCACCCGTGCCAAATCCCCTCTCCAATGCAGGCGTTCCTAATCATGCATAAATACGGCGGTGGATATAGCCGTCTGTGTTGCTCCAGAGAGAGCCTTTGATCCTGGATTGAGAGCTCATGTTTCAGGTGTTTGGGCAAATCAAAAGTACAAAATAGAAACTCCAAATTGCCTTGTAATTTTTAAGAGGCAGATCAGGAAGACACTGCTCGCTGGATGGGGAACAGATGTCTCTCCACCGACTTCACCGCTGTCCGGAGCCAGGAGGCAGCGCGGCTCCCCTTCCCATGGGCAGAGACGGTGGGGGTTTGGGGAACATGACTCAGAGCTTTATGGATCGTGTCTGGGGAAGGGGCAAGTCTGTCTGTTCAAACACCAGCTTCAGTTCAGAGCTAGCCCTGCCCTCCTGCTGCTTTTGGGACGGCATGTTTTTTTGGGACAGCAGCCCCGCAGGCCCTTGCCCCAGGGGCTTCACCAGAGACTCAAGTCCACCTGGGGAGTAAATCAACTGCCTGCGAAGCAGGTGGGGTCAGCAGCAGGAATGTCTCTGGGCCAGGCACCGGGGAGAGGCTGATGGAGCCACCTGAGGGATGCTATAAAAGGGGAGGGAGCAGGGATTGCCCTGCTTTAGGTGGG
>VXBL01005394.1:695146-727480 GCA_013400195.1 Aramus guarauna | reverse complement strand
GGGGGGGGGGGGGGGTTGGGGTGAGGAGGGCTGCAGCTCTCCAGGGAGAGGAGCATCCTGTCTGGGGAGTGTATGGGTTATTTCCAGTATCAACTCGTGGGCTTTGCCCTTCTGGAAGAGGATGTGGTGTTTAGAGATGCTCTTGTTTGAAAACCCCATCCGCCGGCCACAGAGGACACAGAAGGGGCACCCCACGGCAGGGGTGGTCCAACGGTGCCTGGAGGATGCAGGTATGTGAGGTGGGGGTGCACCAAAGTGGACATCTGGCTGTGTTAGAGGCAGAAAGGTATGGGCTGTTGTGCCTGGACCCCATTACTGGTTGGTGATTGCCCCTTGTGCCAGCAGCAGTGGCACAGCCTGGTGCTGGATGGTGCCCCAGGGCTGAGCCTGCTGAGCCCCCTGGGCTGAGCCTGAGGCTGGCAGCTGGCTGGGTGCTCCAGCAAGCATGGTGCCTAATTCCCTTTGCTTTGGTTCCTTGGCTGGATCTCCAAGCCACTTAAAAGGCACCGGGGCTGGTGCTCATCGCTGCCTGAGTCAGCGGAGGAGGCAAGCGGAGCCTTGAGGTTACGGCAGAGCCTGTGAGTCACGGCTGCTGGAGCCGCCGGGGCAGCAGCCAGGGGCCAGGATGCTTTTTGAGAGAAAAGAGCAAAAACTGCATTTGGCATTGAGAGAAAACCTGAGCAGTGCCAGGCCAAGAGGCTGCTTAGCAGATGGGAGGGGACAGTTGTGTTCTCCCCTGAAGGCTGGTCACCAAGGAGAAGCCTCAGTGCCTGGACAGTCCTGAGCTGCTGTGGTGTTGGTGTGGGAAAGGGCTTCCTCCTCCTCTTCCTCCCCACTGAGCTGCTGCCAAGGGCAGGTGGATGTGTGGAGACCTGCCCCATCCATGGGGCTGGCCCTTCCCCAGGCAGAGTAAGCTGAAATTTTGGAGAGAAATGAGATGCAGGGGAAGATTTTTCCAGCAATAGTGGTTATTTTCTTCCCTTTGCCTGAAGCTCTTGGCTGTGCCATGGGAAGCCCAGGTAACTCCACAAGACATGATATGCACTGAATAACCCAGCGTGGAGCAGTGGTGCCTCTAAAGCAGGGACTGGCCTCGCTGGTGCCAGGGCTGATGCTGTGGAGGAGTGTGAAGGTCTGTGTGGAGGTGGTTCAGGGCCAAGCAGTGGGCAAAGGTCTTCTGTGCTGGGGGGTGGGTTGTGGATGGGATGAAGGGAAAAACCAGCTCCTGGGACTGGTGTTTGCTCTGGGAGCGCTGGTGGCCATCAGCACTGGGGCTCCTGGACGGGCTTTAAGGATGTGTTGGGAAGCCAGTGGTGTAGGGTTGGTCCTGAAATATCCCTGATTATATCAAGAGTGTTTCAGATGGAGATTCCCAAGCTAGGCTGGAGAGGAGCAACATCAACCTTGTCCCCAGTGTGGTACCCACTGCTTGGTGTACTGGGGAACTTGGCTCCATCTTGCTGGACCACGGCACAGTCCTCTTCATCACCCTGGGGAGACCCTCTCTGCCTATTGCCCTGCAACCCCCACCCTAAGAGAGGTGTTGTGTTGTCTGCAGCACCCAGAGCACAGGATAGATCTGCTCATGCTTTGGCCTTCAGCATCCGTGATTTATGCTCCGGGCAGGAGGCCTGTCACTGAGAGCACAGCTTGGCCACGATCCCTCGGCTGGGAGCAGACCGAGCGTCTCAGCCATGCCGAGTCTGACCTCAAGCTGACGGATGCCAGCACCAGTGCTGTGCTTGTGAGACTTCAGTGCTGCGTTCCCCTAAATCCTCCCGAGTGTGGGGAGGGGGTGTGGGGTGTGATGGGACAGCTGCTGTGAATTAGTCCCCTCTGCTAAATTGCCTCTGAGCCCTCCCCCTCCTCAAAAGGCAAGCTGCAAACCCCTCTGAGTTTATGATCTGTGAGTTCATGCAGCCTCCATTAATTTTATGAGTAGATTTTCCTATATCTACTCTCATATATCAGCCACGGGAGCAGGAGGTGGTGGCGGCGGGGGAGCATGACGTAAGCCTGCTCTGACACACATCACTGCTGGGAGGGAGGGAGGGGGAGCGGGCATGTGAGCCCCCGGCCTCGACGTGAGCATCAGTCCTGTCTCTGCCGGTCTTCCCACCTTCTCCTGCTGATGTGGGGAAGCTTTTGGGGCTCCCCATGCAGAAGGGGACACTTCTGAAGTCCCCATGGAGGAAGAGTGGCTTGCTGCCTGAGGAGCTCTGGGAAAGGGGCACTTGATGCTGGGGGGGGGCGGAGGGGGTTTGTCCCATCTGGTGTCCTACCCCACAGGGTGAGGGACAATGGAAACCTCCATCCCTGGTCAAATCAGGATGAGAAATGGGAAAAGACCGTAAATCACTCAGGAAAGCAATAGAGTTGGGAACCCAAAATGCTCCAAGTCCCCACAGATCATGGAGTGAAGCCTCCTCTGAGCAGGGCCATCTTCTGATGAGCCAAAGTGGTGTGACTTGTCCACTCTGTGTTAATGCAGCTTTAAAAAGACCGAGGTAGAGCGGGAAGCTGGGATGCTGTGTTGAGGCTGGGGTGCTGCAGGTGGTGTGAGCTGGGGACCTGCCGTGGGAGCCAGATGGGTGGTACAGGCTGGTTCACCTTCCTTGGAAAGACTCAGGATCTTTCCCCAGTGGATAACGAGAAGGGGCTGGAAAAATGCCCTTTTTTCTGCTTTAATTTGCCCAGCATAGGTGCCTCCTGCATGCAGGGAGTGTTAACCATCCCCAGAGCCCCTGGGGGAAATGGGCTGTGTGGGCAGAATGAGAGGGGGACGTAAACCCCCCAGACCTCCCTATAAACCCATGGGGTAATTGGCAGCGTTGCACTTGCCATGAAACCCAAGAAGGAGCTAAGTCCTCAAACAGGGGAGAGCTTTGGGAGGAGGGTGCAAGGGAGCCTGTTGGAAACCCTGGTTGTGTTTCAGGCTCAGGTTCTCCTGCGCTTTCCCCTGGGGACCAGCTGCTTGTGTGGTTCCAGCCCAGGTGGGACTTGTTCCCCATCCTGGGGAGCAGCAGCTGGGGATGCAGGTGTGGGGACCCCTGATGTGGGTCCTGTGCCCTGGGAGCTGCCAAAAAGTCCTCGCCTGAAGCTTTAATTCCTCAAATCACTCCGTGTCTGAGCAGGCTAATCCACCAGAAAATGCAGCTCGAAGGTTTTTTGGCAGTAGGTTGTGCTGGCTGAGTTGTTGCACGGGGACTGTCTTGCCATGGGGCTGGGCTATGCGATGGGGCAGGTTATGGGGCTGGGAGAAGGTGCTTGGCTTTGCTCCGCGGTGTTTGTCCGTGCCAGCTCCAAGGTGGTGGAGAACCTTCTCCGTGCCGCGGGGGCAGAGGGTGTGTGGCTCTGTCCTGGGTCTGCCAGGGACTTTTTTCCAGCAGCGCTTTGTTTCCACTGATTACCGGGGTCATTTTTAGTGACATTTTTTGATGATCTGGTCATTCTTTTTGAACAAAACCTGACCATTTTTGTTCATCTTGCCAGTGCTTTGTATCTGTTTCCCAGCTGGCAACACTTGGGAATTTTGTAGCAACTTTATGTTGAAAGACTTTGGGGATTTTTTTTTTCCCAGGATCAATTTTGCAGTGGAAAAATCCCATTTTTCAGCTACCTCTGTGCATTGACTCTGACAGAGCACTCTCTCCCAAACCAACAGTAACCAAACCACAAAAATTCTTCTCAAAGAAGCAATCAAAAGGAAAGAAAAAGGCACCGACCAGGATCTCTTTTTCTTTCTATATTCTGAGAAAGCATGTGAATTATCCTGCTTCCAATTCTTCCCAGAACATCGTAGTAATGTTACAAATTTAGTCATAAAGCTGCGGTTGAATTATAGTTATCATTGTAAAACAATAATAACTATGCAGATACTTATTATGGTGCATTAAGTTACAATGATAGTAAATCTGTCATAATAACCATGGCAACTCTCTTAGCCGCGCAGCAGGGATCCTGCGATGTTATTGATAAAATCTGCTGAACTCGTTTGTCTTACCCTCCGCAGAGCCGCTGTACCGTTTTATTGGAAATGGTGATTAAATGATGCAAACCATATCTCCCCTGGCAGTCATTTGTTCTCTTCGTTTGCGTGAAGCCCTAAAGACGAGGCATTAAATGCTCTGTCATTTAACACATGGGACCAGCGATAATTGCGGACCCCGGGTGAGGCTCTCCTCTCTGGGAGAGCGGTTTTAGGATGGGCTCAGGCCGAAAGGAACGGGGGCGGAGGGGAGGTTTGGCTCGCTGAGTGCTTTTTTTTGGGGATGGCTGGCGTTTGGCTGGGCTGCACGGGTTTCTCCTGTATCTCTGCTGCTTTGGGTGCTGGGGTGGGCTCTGGGGCCGGCTCTGCAGGAGGGCTGGTGCCTGCACCTAAAACCAGGGAGATGCCCCCTCCAGAAAGAGCCCAAGTGCAGACACTTGGTCTGGAAGATGCTGAGCCTTCCTTCAGGCTGGAGGTGGTTAACGGTGCTGGGATCGTGCTGGAGGCAGGTCGGCGGCCACGGGCTGACTCAGGCTGTGGTCGGGCTTGAGCGCCCAGCGCAGAGACTTGCCTCGTGCGGCTGCTGCTCTGACGTGTTTTATAGCCCTGTGCTGTCTTGCTCCTGGTCCTGTCCAGCCCTGCCCCTGCCAGAGTAACCCACAAGAAAGGTTGTTCTCATGAATTTCCCTGACTTGTTTTGGGGTGAGGGAAGATCACACTTCTTTGGATGCCTCTGGGAGCCAAACCGCAGCGGCTCCTTCCTAGTTTCCATCGATCTCACACGTGTGCAATCGTATACAAATGTGTGGGGTGACACCAGAGCGGGCACCAGTTTGCCCAGGCAGGGATCTGTGTGGAGGCATTAGCAGCTCCCAACACCTGGTTGCATCTGTCCAGGCTGTGACAGCTCAGACCCACCTGAAATCTCTCCTCCTCTGTCCCATGACAAAGTGGGGCCAGTTTTATCCTAGAACAACCTCCAGTTTTGTTAACCTGGTTTCCTAAGGACGGTGTGATTGCTATCTGCTTTTTGAGGCTTATTTCAGATGACCGTAGCAAGGGGCTGCAGCTTGCGGGGACGTGGGAGCCAGCGAGTTTCTGGGGTGACGAGGAGCTGCCTTCATGCAGGGTAAAAGGGGGCTCAGCTATATTAGCCAACGGAGAAGCCACACGGCTGCGCTGGGCTCCGCTTGGGCTGCAGCACGGCTGGATATAGGCTCGGACACGGGCTGGCTGCTGTGCCCACGGGAGATGTGGGCTGCCGGGGGCTGAGGACCCCGAAGTGAGGGTGTACCTGGGGCAGGCTCTGTCCTGTCCATCCCCATCCCACCACGCTGAGCTGGCTCTTGCTCCTTCGCCTCCGTCCTCCTCCCTGCCAGCGCTGCCAAAAATGGGCATGTTGCTCTTTTTGTCATTTTCCCATTGTAATGTTTCCTGCTGATTTAGGAAAAAAAAGGCTAATAATTTATCACTGCAATAAGGATTTTCTGGCTGAAGAAAAGCCCATTAAGGTCTTGCTGAGTATAGGAGCCCAAGTTCTGTTGTGAGTGTTTATATTTTCTAATTACTCACAGATTACTCCAATTGTGTCAGTGTGCAGCTGGGTATTGGATTGTAAGTGCTAGCTGGTTCCTGCCCTGTTTTACTGGCTACTCCATGAAAATCTGCCATGGTCGGGAAGAAACTGAGAGTTTGTTTGGAAAGAAGATGCTGGGATGTGGCAGCATTACCGAGCTGCCGTGGTCCTGCAGGACTATTTCAGTGTTTGCTCTTCTTTAACCACCCCCTTTGCCCCAGGAAGGGATTGTCCAGGACCTGCTGCTGTCTGAGGGCAGCCGGGGTAGGTGCTTGAAGCTGCGATGAAATGAGGCCACCTCGGTTCTTGCCAGTGAGAGAGCTGGCCCTTCTGAGCAACACTTACCCTGTGAAATACAGCCATTTAAAAAAAAAAAATCATTGAGGAAAAAGTTTTGTTCATCTTTGGGACCCAAGTATTCAACCAAACTCACCCTAGGCTTGAAAATAGTGCTGGTGGGGCATTTTCAGTACTTTAGTGATTTTGTTTAAGTTGGGGGAAATGTCTCGGTGTAAGGCAGCTTGCTCCATCCTTACACTGGGGAGTTTCCCAGCCCTACGGAAATCCATCAGAACCCCTGCAGGCACCAGCAGAGCAAGTGCTCTCAGATCGAAGGTGCATTGGGGTCACTGGCTGGGGGTGGGAATAGCTCCGGGGGATGTTGGGATGCTCTCCCAGCCGAGCATCACACCTGCCCTTGCTCACGCTGCCGAGCTGGAATTCAAGAGGTCGGCATAAGGCTTGTCGAGCAGAAGTCAGGGCTGGCAAAGGACGGTCCGGCAGGATGGAGGTCGAGTCCTTATCGCTCCTGTTCTGCAGCTGGTGGCTGCCTTCCCTTCCGAGTTGTGCTGCGCTCTGCTCCTAAAGATCCTCTGCAAATTTTGTTTTCGACTAGCTGGGACCCTTTCAACTTCGTGTAAGGACTTGCGGACAGATTTTATCTTTGTTCATTGCTGATTGGAAACTTATCAGTATAATTACACAAACCTATGTTTTATAGGTTGCGTATTAACACTATTAAATGGCAATCTGGTATTTGCTGTAAGTTATATTAACTGTTAGTGATTACTATTACAACAAATGCTGACATAATTATTGAATGAGAGCCATTTTAAATTACAGACTCCTTATATGCCACTGTGCAATACTTCTCTCTATTCCTGAACTGAGCAAAGGGACTTCAAGTATCCAGACTCCTTGATGTATTTATGTGGCTAAAGGCATGATGAATTTCATGTGTTGCAAAATCTGAGCTCTCATTTAAAATTAATAACTGGGCTCTCCAGGTTGTCAGGTCTGCTCAGTACCCTCTTTCCTCCTTACCTTGAGCATCAGGAGCCCCCCAATAGCCAGCACACCTTTCACAGTGCCTGAACTCAACCAGTATTGTGTGATTTGGGATTTTTTTTGTTTTGCCCAAGTCTGCAGATGCTTTCTCAAGGGCTTTCAGCACTCAAGGCAGCTTTCCATTGCGTGGCAAGGGCATGGAGAGATGTCCCATGGACAGGGGGTATTGCCATGGAGCGTGATGGCCTCATCCTGCCATTGCCATGGGATTGTTTTAAGGCCGGGATCATTCTCAAGGTGCGATGTATGAAAGCGGGGATTGCCGTGGTGTGACGCTTCTCTGTAGTGGTACCCTTGGAGCAGCCCTGATGAGATGCTGCTTTCCATCAGGTCTTATGGGGAGGGAGGTGAGGGAAGCTGGAAAGGTTTGGTATGTCAGGAGAGCAGACATTTGGGAGCTTGTTAAATTGGGGAAGGGGGGGGGAAGAATATTGGTTTTATAAAAAGGAACTCTAAATGACTCAGGATGCAATAAAAGCTCCATTTCCAGCTGAGTAGATTGGGTTACACTTTGGGTTGCGGAGCTGGGGAAGGGGGAAATAATCCTGTGCCTCTCATTTGGATGTGTGTGCTGGGATGTCTGCGCGGGGATGGGGCATGACCTTCTCCTGGGCTCACGAGGGCTTAAGAGGGAGATGAGATCCGGGGGCTGGAGCGGGTCTCAGGATCTCTCCTGTTCCATCCGCATGTGGGATGGCAGCAGCGCAGCCTCTGATGGCTGCTTATTAAGGAATGTGCCTTTGATGATATAGGGCACCTGGGAGCACTAAATAATGACTTATAATGGGCCATATAAAAATAAAAACTCATTTCGTTCTGGCCATGGCTCCACAAATGGAAGTTATCATCTCTCCAGCTCTCTGAAGGGCCTGGGAAGCCTTTGCTGTCTTAGCGGTATGAAACCTTGGGTCACAAGATGGGAAACGAGGGGGGATCAGGTCTTGTACACTGGGGCTGCAAAGCCTGGAATCTGTTTTGAAAAACTTTCTCCCTTTTTGGCTCTCTTGGAAGAAGATGGGTCTTGAGGAAGAGTCACCTGAATGCTGTGCTGAAGTCATCTGGCAGGGACCTGTGGTGGGACAGCTGTTGTGGGTAACTTGGACACAGCTTCAGCAGCTGTACGGGGCTGCTCTGCTGGGGAGCTTGGGAAAGCAGCTTCTCTCCGTGGTTTTCCTGGCTGTGAGATACAGCAGATGACTGAGGCAAGCACCATCCATCCAAGCATCCTGTCCATTAGGACACCTTGCCGGAAAGCAATGTGGAAGGGTTAAGGAGTGAGCTTCTGTGCTGTTAAACCACCCGTCCCTGGAGCGCTAAGACTTTGCTTGTCTAGCAGAGACCTCCCCTGTAGCGTTGGCTGCTTTAGGTGGCCGTGATAACCGGCTTCGGGTGTCCTTGGCCAGCCGCGGGGGCAAGGGCTGCATGGAGATGCAGCTCAGGGCAGCGGGCGTGATGGAGGAGCAGCCCCTGCTGTCACGGGGAGGTGTCTCTGCGTCACCTGCAGGTGTAGGAAATCCTCTTGGACCTAATGAAGGACAAAGTGGAAAAGGTCCAGCACAGCAGTCTCCTGAGGATGTTCCCATCCCAGGGAAGGAGCATCCACCTTCTGCTACCTCTGAGGTTTGACCTACTCAAGAAGCATTAAATCCCCAGCTTGTTGTGTGCGTGCTAGCACTGTAAACTTGTAGCTCGCCAACCCATCCTGCATTTCTACTCTGCATTCCCAAGAAAATGAGGTTTATGCAAACAACTTTCTGCTTGCTTTTTTCTTTTTCCACCCCACAATTTCCTTCCAGATTTGACCCACCTGACAGCAAGGCACAGGTTTACAGTTTCCGTGAGCTTTGTGCCAAACGGGAGGTGGTGAGCAGAGCGATGCCGGGGGTGTCCCCGCTGAGGACCGGCTGGCATGAGAACTTGCCATTTACCAAACACCAAAGCCCGGGAGCTCCTGCCCTGTGGTTTCACTCCCTGGGTGCTGCTGGCTGTTACGGGCTGAGAAGTGATGCTAGGCTGCTCTACCTTGAGCAAAGCACAGTCCAGGGCATCCCACAGGCATGTGCGGTTTGCTCTCAAGGTGAAAATAGTTAGTGAATCAAGGGGATTTTTCTGCCTTCAAGAAAAAGCTGCTTCCCTGCCAGCACGTTCCTCTCTGGAGAAGCATTAAGGTGTACGGGGCAGATCTGGCTCGGCTGCGGGATGCTGGAGGGTTCGGGCATCGCCTGCCAGCCCTGAGGGCTTGCTAATTGAATATTTCTAACATCTACTAGGAGCAAAGAAAGGCAAATAGTCCGCGAGGAGACTCCCACAGCATATAGTATTGGAATAACAGATGGAAATATTATATTTTTTTGAAACATTCTTGCTGCAGAGCTGCCTCTTTGAAGTGTATTTGAGCAGAACACACCGTGCCAAGAACAGGGGGAGAAATTATTTGTGTCAGCAGAGCTGGGAACTCGCGCGTCCCAGATGCTGCAGAGCCCCAGCACATTGGGCCACTCACCCTTGCCAGGGAGGGGTGGGGGGGACGAGGCTCCAGCAGGACCTGTCCTCTGCAGGCAAATCCACTGGCTATGCCCAGGTGAGATGGTGAATATGGGGCTTTCCAGAGATGTTGCTCCCTGAGCACGGTGCTAATGACCTGTGCTTGCTGCCTGGTTCCATTTGCACTTTTACTCCTTGGAAGGGGAGAGGATTAAAGGTTTTGTGGGATCTTTCTCCAAAAAGCATAGGAGCATGGCTTTTCCTTCCACTTGATGCTATTGTTCTGGGAATAAAAAGCTTTGTAGTCAATCCGGGGGAAATTAGAGGGAGGAGGGCAACCTCAGGGTCCTGCCTGGACATGTGGCATTAAATCAGAGGCTGTGAGGAAGAGGTGAAGGAAACAGTGGTGGAGGCAGGTTGCAAGCATCCAGCACCACTAAGGGAAGGGACAGGGAGTTCTCCAACTGGGAAAGTGCCCCACCGCCCGGCTCCAGATGGAAATATTATATAGAGCTGGGGGTCACCCAACACCAAGTGCCTGGGCTCAGAGCTGAGCTCACACCATCGTGTGCCAGGGCATGGCTCTGCCCAGCTAGCAGGAAACGGTTTGGGTTGAAAGAAGCTTCCTCCAAGACATGCAAGGAAGGAATAAAACAAGGTGAGGCAGGGTGACAAGCCAACACCATTTGTTTATGGGGTTCCTTTGGGTGAATAAATACTGCTTTGGTCTGTAGAAGCTTTTTCCAAGCCCTGGCTGTGGAGGAAGAGATGGCTCTTGGTGCTGGGCTGGTGGGTTTGCTCCGGAGAGGCTGGGATGGCCTTGACCTCAAAGCGGGCGTTGTGAGGGCTGCCCTGTGCACACACCGTCCTCCTGTTCACGGGTGCGTGCTGCAGTGTGCGCTTGGTCCCTGCTGCCCTGGGCCTGGCTTGGCAGCGGGCACAGCTGGCAGAAGAGCAGCTGTCCCCTGCATCCCACACCAGGTCAGGAGGGAAATGGGGTCCCCGGGTGGGAGAGGAAAGCGGCAGTGATGTTTCGTCTAAGGTGTGTGGTGGAGCGGGCAAGCACTCATCTCCGGGGTGGTGGGCAGCGGATCAGTCCCCTGGGGTTGTGGGGCAAACGCAAGGAGTTTCAAGCAGGAGCAGCCCTGACTCTTTGCAGCTTCTGCTATTCCACCCTCCTGCCCCTCTCTCCCTGCGCCAGGGAGGACGGTCGTTTTGCTGGGTGGGGAGAAGCTGCATTGCTCCGGCTTGTCCTCAGCTCAGGCTGGCCAAGCAGGACATTTGCACTCCCCAGAAATATTTTTCTCCCTCTGAGCAGACAGATGTGACTGTTCCTTAGAGCACACACGTGCTACGGGTGAGTGGAAATGTGTAGGTCCTGAAGGGTTCGGTGCCTCCCAGGGACTAGCAGGAGAGGCTGGCTTTGCACTGGTGGGTTCTCTGAGTTGGTCTGGCTGTACAACATCGGGATGAGAGTATGCGGGTCCTCTCCGTCATGCAGCTTCAACATGTTTTCTCTTCACAGCATGGAGCGGCGCTAGCTGCTGGGGGCTGTCTTGTGACAGCAGGCTGCAATGCCATCCCGTACCTGTTTGATCTCATGGTGCAAAGACGTGTGTGTTATGAGCTTGTGATAAAGTTCCTGTGATAAAGCAGTGGAGATGTGACAGCTCCAGACAGGTCCCCGCCCCAGCCTGTGCTCTGGGATACAGATGTTGGCCGTGCCACTCCACACGCTGCTGGGGGATGTTCCCCGCTGAGCCGCTCCAAGAAGAACATTTAGGACTTGCAGAGGTATTTGGAAATTTGGTTCCTTTCTGATGGGAAGTGAAGTTTGTGATGCTTTAAGGCTCTCCCTGAAGAGAAGTGGCACGTGAGAGCTGCTTGCGGAGTTGCCCTGACATGGCAGCCATGGATCCTGGGTTCCCTCTCATCCTTCCAGGGGGTAGATGGAGGAGCCTGAGGAGAGTGGGCAGGTTTCCATTTCTGGCCTGGGCTATGGTGCTTGTTAACAAAGGTTCTGCTACTTCAACAAGGGGGTTTGATTTGGATGAGGCTGTGGAGTGTGTGTTTGCTCAGGGCTTTACCCTTCCAGCTCTGGCTCACCTTTTCCCTAAGGGATGGGGAAACTGAGGCACAGGGACTCACCAATGTCCCTGCACTGCCAGCAGGCATGGACCAAGGTCACCTGTGTCCTGCCCTTGGCTCAGTGCAGAGGAGCAGCTGGACATGGCTCTGCTCCAAAGGAGTCCTGGTCTTCCCGTGTGCTCTAGCGAGCTCTTGGGCAGCCGGAGCAGTCTTCACTTCCACTGGCCTGATGGCAGTTCCGCTCCTAATAAGTTAATCTGATGGGTTTTGTCATGAGCAAAACAAGAAATCACGTTTTTAATAATAAAAAAGGGTCCTGCATCTTGTTAACATCTGGAGTTCAATCATTTCTGTGCTCAAAACTGTGGAATGCTTCAGCACAATATAAATCTTGCCACTTGCTGTACATGGGCTCCAGATGGGGAGGGAGAGTTCATGTTCACTTGTAACCCATCTGGGTGCTGGCGGCTCTGAACGGAGCCATCACGGCGTGCGGCTGCCCTGGTCCCATGCCGGGGGATAGCAGTGAACCTCCCGAATGGGCTCTGGCACTGGGTGTTTGCATTTGGCACGGCAGGGTTGTATCGTGGCACTCCCGTACCTATGGTGCCCGTCTGGAGAGGGGTGAGGTCCCTCCACTGCCAAAAAGCCTGTGATAATGAAGATTTCCCAGTACAGCGGGGTGACGGAGCAGCCACAGATCAAGGCTCCCATGGGACCAAAGCAAAGACCAGGTTGGGCAATGTCCACTGGGTGATGCTCAAATGGCTCCTGGGAGCCAGCAACAGGGCTGGAGCTGTGTCCCCCTGATGGGACACCCCATGGTTGGGGTGATGGAGCCCTGAACCCCCACGGGCTTGTGTCATCTGCAAGCATTACCAGTGTTCTTCATCCAGATCTCACTGATAAACGTATTAAATCCCGGAGCAGAGCTGTGGGATGGCCCGGCTGTTTAACCTAACGTCAGGCTGAGAATGAAGCATTTATCTTCGCTCTGCTCCTTCGCCAGGCTATAACCCGGAGCAGTTCCTTCCCTTTCGCACAGCAACTATTTAATTTCCTTAATAGTCTCTTGAGGTGGGCTTTTGAAAATCTGAGTGTAGCCATCACACCACGAACATTTTTAATGAAAGCAAGAGAATTTATTCTCTCTGGAAGTTTTCTTCAATTTTCACTAAAAAACTTGAAAATTGCATTTTTTTGGTTATAACCAAGACTTTTGCAGCTCAAGGCCAAAACTTGATGTTTTTTCTAGGTTTTTCGACATTTCAGACAAGTCAGGCAAATTTCCACAAAAAGAGATTTTTTGTTTGGGTTTTTTTTTTAAAGTTGCCTTTCACTGAAAAATGACCTGCTAAAAACTATTTAGATGGAAATTTTTCCAGCAGCTGTAGTCAGGGCATTGATGTGAGAAAGGCGGTATGAGAGCTGCAGGCAGGAATAGGAAATGTGTGTTCGGAGGGTTGGGGAAGCTCTGTGCTGCTTGTGGTTTTGTCGGTGTTATAGGTGGAGCACGGCAGTTCTGCTTCATGTTTTTAGGCATGTCTGGTCAAATAGTTCTGGGCAAAATAAAGATGAGGGGAAGAAGAAGAGGGAGGCTGGAGATGATGCACAATGAGCATGGGTCCATGATTGTCCTGAAATGGCAGAGGTTTGGGGGCGGACCTGACCTCCCTGGTTTTGGGGATGTCTGCAGCGGAGACATCCCATTGCGTTAATAAAATGATGCTGCAGAGCTTGCCCCACCGCAAGGCTGGAGGTTGGGTTTGCCCTTGCAGGTGGTTTTCTATAACAACATGAAGGTTTACAAGCCCTGATGCACAACGCTTGTGCCTAAATCTCTTCAGGAAAGCCACTAGAAGTGTTTTTTAAGGCACGTGTGCACTTCAAGACCCTACCCACAAAAGTGCATAAGCTCTTAATTTCCATTAAAAACCTTGTGTACCTTCTGAGGGTCTGGGTTTTACCAGCTGGTATCTAGGTCTTATCTGTTCCTTTAGGCACTTAGATATCTTTAAACTGCCTGGCCCTCAGTTCCCAGTGGCTTCAAAGGAAACTAAAGATGTGCCTGCTGGCTTTCCTAAATAGAGATGCTTTCCTGGACGAGGGCTGGATCAATGTTCTCGGTGTGGCTTTGACGGATGACCTACCGCTCTGACAACCTCCTTCTCCCAATTTCCATCACTGCCTTATTTATGGGGAAATAGAGTCCAGGCATATGAAAATCATTTTTCATTTTTATCAGTTTGGCTGGAAAGCTCAGTCTGCTCCTACGTGAGGGCTGATGCAAGTTCAGTGCCGCTCGTAGGCAGCTCTTGGTCAAGAGGACAGCGGTGAAGTGAAGGTCTTGGGGCTGGATGGGACCCCTGCTTTGTTTTTCAGGTAGTCTGGAGAGCATTTTGGGATCTACATGGGCTGGGATCACTGGTGGTGTTTAAGCAACATGTTTTCCTGTGTCAGGCTAAGTCCACAGGGGAAGTTTTTGAGGTCTGCTTTGAGGCATGGAGCTGGGGTGATGCTAAGGAGGGTACGGGCGTCCCTGCCACATGTGCAGGGAGGATGCCAGCACCTTGGCGTGAGCCTGGCAGAGACGGCTCTGGAGATGTGTGAGGAGGCAGATACCAGCCAGACTGGTCAAAACTTGGTATGCTGGTCAAAACTTGGCCTTTGAAACTCCTTTTTCCACCCCACGTGGCTTGACTTGTGGCAAAATGAACCTTTCCACGTAAAATGCTGGTTGCCTTTATGAAGAGCTCCAGTTTTAACTGGAAAACCAAAAAGATCTGAACTGGAAGTGAAAAGATTTGGGCTGGAAAACATTAGATTCCCAGAAATTTAAAAAAAAACAAACCTAAACAGGCCAAATTGTTTTGGTTTCTGTTTCCAGCTTTTTTTTTCCCCTGGGAAACAATCTGCCCCTCATTCGACAGGGGAAGAAAGAAGCAGGCAAAATAAACCCATGGTGATCTCTGCCAGGCTGATCTGGGGGAATATTCCTTCCTGACCCTAAAATTGGAGCCTTGGTAGCCCCAAATTCTAGCAGGGTGCTCACCCAACCACTGTGGTGGTCTCCCAGGACTCCCACCAAACCCCCCTCAGCACCTTAGCTAGGACCCCTGGGAGGGAACAGGGAGAAGATGGGTTGGAAATCATCTCCCTTGGATCAAAGCACTCCAGTGTCCATCAGGCTTAAGAAGCAGATGTTAAAGTTTTATCCGTGGCTTCCCCCAGTATGGGTTTGGTGTTGCTGACCAGGCTGTGGCTCTTCCGTGCACCAATATCTCAGGAGGAAGGGTCCCGGCTTCTTCCTCGGCTCTTGTAACGGAGATGCAGAAGGCGACTCTCTCGGTTTGCTTTTCCCCTTGTCGATGGTTGAATATCTGTTGATCTTGTTTGCTAAACAAGAGTGCCGGTGGCAGAGGAATTAGAAGAAATCCCTTCTTAATTGGAAACAGTGAGTTTGTGTATTTTTTTCAGTTGTCTATTTTGGGCCTTGTAAAATTAAAGTTATTAACTGTAATGCAGCGGTTTCCAGATTCCCACAGCCCTTTACAATAGCGGGGAAATTCATCCCAGGTCACTGGGAGCCTTTAATGAATACATTAAGGCTTATTATTAAAATAAAGTATTTGCAGCTTTATGGGAGACATCTGGCAAGGATGCTTGTGTCTCTGAAGGCAGCAAGGCTCCCTGAGTGTCCTCTCCCGGCGTGCACCGCGTCCGCCCCGGCGGAGGCTTTCAGGAGCGATTTCCCCACGCAAGGAGTCCTGCAGGCAGGTCTGGGAGACAGAGAGGACCTTCGCTGGATGTGATGGAGAGTGCTCGTACCAGACCTGCCCCTGTGACCGCTCCTCTGATGTCTCTAGAGCCGCCCAGCCCCGTGCTGGTGTGAGCCCTGCCGGGATGCTCGTGCTCAGCAGAGCAGTTACACCAGGGTAAAGCTGCTTCGTTCACCAGGTAACGTGATGTGCAGGCAGAGCACCGGGCTAATCCCGGGTGAGGAGGAGAGGAGACCAGAGCAGGGAGAGACAGCTGACCTGGGTGCAGGCAGGTCAGCTTGGAGCCAGCTGTTGGCCAGCTGTGCTCCCCCAAAGCGCTGACCTAGCGGGGTCCCACATCTGAGCGGCTTCGTATTGCATCGTGTGAGCTCACTGTGGCTGCACCTATGCAACATCTCCATGCTGTGTGGACACGTCCTAAAACAACTCCTTGGTGTTAGGCAGAAAGCCGGGAGCCAAATCCCAGGTGTTTAATGCCATAAAGCCCCCGGGCTCCCTGGCCCAGCACCGATGGGAGCAGGTAACTTGCAGCCGGGCTGTTCGCGTGCCGATGAGAACAAACCGTGGCCAGCGAGGCCACGAAGGGGTCTGGAACAGCGTGTGATCTTATCGCTGCTTTATCTTTATCCAGGCTTGATCCCGGCAGAAAGCAGGGCCACGTGGCAGTAATTGTGTTAGGAAAACAAACTAATCTCCGAAGGGACAGAGACCAGCTGTTGGGCTATCCGCGCTATCGGGGGAAATGGATGTGGCCTGCCAGCTCGCAGCACGGGGCTGCTGGGGCCAGGCAGGGGGTGGAGGGGGCAGAAAGGGAATAAAATAAGTTTGGGCTACCAGGCGGGACAGAAGGAGTGTCTGTCACGGTGTGACCTGCCCAATGTTACCTGCCCCGCTTTGCCAAGGGACCCTTCGCTTGCCAGAAGGTTTGTGGAACGTGGTCTGGCAGCTCAGGCGTGGGAGTGGGGAGAGCTGGGTTTAACGTACTGGCTCAGCGAGAGCCAGGTCTAGCCTCGGCAGGTCGCTTATCACCATCTGCCCTGATACCTTGTCTGGGCTCTTTCTCTAGTTAGGCAGCAAGTTTGCAGAGCTTCCTCGTAACGTGCTTCATGCAAGTCTCGCTCCGTGCCCCAGGCACCCCAAACCCCACTGCTGGCTGTAGCTGAGCCATGGGGTGCTTTGCCATCCCAGGGCTGGGCTTGTCCTCCCTCCCCACCCCACTGCCACCTCTTCAGCCTGGTCTGCTGGGCTCCAGGCAGGGTCCCACTGGCAGGGCATCGCCATGGGGGGTAGGGGCTGGACACCGAAGGGCTGCTGGGGAGATGGGAGAGGCTTGCAGAGACCAGGCTGCAGTGGGGGGAGCCTTCCTGGGCACCCCTCCCCAAATTTGCAAGGGAGAAGAAACATGCAGTGGTCTGGTTTCCAGCTTGTTATCTCCTGCAAAGCTGATGGCAAAAATTAATTAAAACAATCCTGTACCTGTTGTGCTTGGCCCTCCCCACACTTCTCCTCTGTCCTTGGGTCTCCAGCCCAGGACCTCAGGCACTGCTCTGCAGTGAAACACTATCATGAGATGGGGATTCCCCCCCCCCCAAATCCTGAGTGTGAGCATCTTTGGGGTGGTGGGAGGGGGAAGCAAAACAGCAGAGTGGGTCAGACCCACAGGTTACACACAAGGCCATCCGTTCCCCACCCCCTCCCTTGACAAGCCAAATCAAGCCTCTGGCTTAGAATAACCCCAAACTTGGGGAAGGTTAAAATCCAGCCCTGAAGTGTCTGGCTGCAGCCCAACACAAACATTGTTGTTGTTTCTGGATTATGTGGTTTAACAGAAAAGAAAATCCTATCATTAAGTAATGCCGACAAGATACGCACTTGTGTCTTGTATCTAGACTATCCTGTGAACTCTACTCAGGCTCCAGTTGAGACAGACTTAAAAAAAAAAAGCCCAAAATTACACAGCTCCCAAAAGTATTCCTGAAAATAAATTTTTGCCATGTTCCTCCCCAGCAGTTAATTAAGACTTCTATTAAATGCTGACAGGCGTTTGATAATGTTATATATTGCAGCAGGCTCTGTTCGTGGTGTTATAATTACGGCAGTAAAACAGTTTCCATTATAGCCCTACTTTTCATAAGCTAATAACTTTTGAAAACATTCACTTTTCAGGTTGAAATTTTTGTATGCCTGGCCCTTACCCAGTGGGGAATTTTTTTGGAAACTCTGAGCAAAATCCATCTAGTCCTTTTTGAGTTACGAAACAGAGGGGGAGGAAAAAAATGAACATTTCTTCAGTGGGAAAATAGGTGGGGAAAAGGTAAGATATTTTTTCTAGAGAGACGGATAGCAAAAGCAGGTGATACCGGGAGCTTGGTTTGGAAATCGATAGGTCAGGCTTTGCAGCATGTCTGGGGCATGTCCCATCCAAAAAATTTCCTACCTCTGACTTAAAAGCCTTGATGAAGGCAATGGCAGAGCCCTGAGAGAATCCACTTGTTACCCATGAGAAGTGACTCTTGGTCGCTGGTTAAAAATAGGGGTTGGTAATTAATAACTCTTTCCTTCTGGCAGTGTTTTTGAGGTACTGATAGGATTTCTCATCTCTCGTGGGGATGAAGAGTCAGTCCTGAAAAATTTTGTGAACTAAAAAACTGAAGGGTAGATCTTTTTAGGTCAATGAAAATATTTCTCTTTGATAATTTCAAGCTTCCTGTTTTGATAGGTTTTTTTTCCTACAAGCAGCCTAATTCTGAAGAGAAAAGCCCTTTTCAACTAAAACCCTGGGATGCATCACTGAAGGAAATGTAAAAGCCAAACATTTGGACAATTTGGAAACACGCGTCAATTTTTTTTTCCCAAACTGAAGCAACTATTCGAACCACTCTTGCCTGCGAAAAGTTAAATGGGACCTTTCCCACCAGCCCCTTCCCCTTCCCAAGCCCCTCACACTGGGAATTTCCCAGCTGGCCCATGTCAGATGGTGGATAAGACGCAGTGATGGGGCAAATGCGATGGAACCACATCGGCAGGAGCAACCTGAACCACTCTGAAACCTCACTGGACTCTTGATGGATTTTAATTGTCCCGGGGCAAAAGCCCCGGGCGGCTCCGAGATTCGTCCTCCTTCCCAGCCACCACCACCGAGGCCCTTCGTGAGGGGCATCACAGGCACGTGGGTCCTCCGAAGGTGTTGAAGATAGAGACGAACTTCTTCTGCAGCCTTCAAGTGTCTAGGATGGTTAACAGTCTACCTACTGATGGGGCCTTTAACCACGCTGGAAAGCGGGACTTAGGCTCTTAAATTGTTTCTGTGGTTTTGAA
Source organism: Aramus guarauna (assembly GCA_013400195.1). Lineage (NCBI taxonomy): Eukaryota > Metazoa > Chordata > Aves > Gruiformes > Aramidae > Aramus > Aramus guarauna. The sequence continues at coordinate 708,900 of VXBL01005394.1, read as the reverse complement.
AAATACTTGTAGTCCTCGTCAGGGCTGGTTCTTCTCAGTCGGTGGCAGCGGTCAAGGAAGGACACACAGAAGTGGGGTTGGACGAGGAGTACGGCTGGAGAGCGATGTCTCTGCAGCATTGTGTCACTTGGTGCACTGGGCTGCTTTTCAGACAGAGCTAAGAAGCGGTGTCCTGGAGAAGGATGTGGGGGATGAACAGAGGTGCAGACCTGTCCAAGAGGAGGGGTTTGTCCCCGAGAGATGGCAAATGAACTTTAGCAGCGCTAATGAGCGATAAAACAGAAGCAAATCGGCCACTCTCAACCCCCTTGTTTTTTTTTAGAAGTGGAACAAGGGGACATCTAGCACTAAACATGGCAGTTAACTTTTCCCTCCTCTGTAACATGAGGCATTGACCGCTGAGCTCAGTTGGGTACCCACGTACAGCTTCACCTCCCCCAGCGATGGCCGCAGGGGGTTTCCAAAGACCAGCTGGGTTTTCTGCAGTTCCTCTCCTACCCCGCTGCGGAAGAGATGACTGGTTAGTACCATCTGCGTGGCAGCCGGAGGTGGATCTGCAGTCTGTGCTGTCCCTCGAGAGCTGGTTTTCCCCTCCACCGTGCCCCTGCGCTGGGGTGCAGAGGGACCGATGCCCTCCCCGACACGCCGTGCGCAGCCCCTGGCTTTGGCGTGGTGGGAGCTCGCTTAGCTCTGGTGGAAAAGCTGTGTCTTGACACTGATGTAATCGAAATCCTAAATATCACTGGAGGAAGCTTTATCTCCAAACATGCCCAGCTCTAGAGCCAGCATCTCCAGTGCAAACCTGCTGCCTGAGGCAGCGCCAGGAGGGTTGCACGAGGGGCGGTGAATAAATCCGCTGAAAACGGCGGTGGGCAGCAGCGACTCATCAGGGATGGAGCATTCGGGATGGAGCGCGTATGCTGTGATCGCTAGAGCCAAGGGTTGTACCCGGCCTGTAACTTTCAAATAGTCCTCAACAGATCAGCCTTCCTAGAGTGGGAATTTATCCCTTCATCCCTCCAAGCCAACGGGACCCTGCGTGTATAGGGAAGAGCCCGTGGGGTTTGTGCTGCTGGCAGTGACACGGTGCTAATTTTCAGCCACTTACCCCAGATTCTGAGCAGAAGTGGAGGAAACTTCAACCAGTGCTTTTTTTTTTTTTTTTTTTTGTGGGTTCACATCACCAGTCTTGCTGCACTCAAAGGGGGTTTGTCGCTGGGTGCTTTTTTCCCCCCAGCAGCCTCGGGGTGTGGGGAACCAGGCTACTTGCGAAGAGCTCGCCAGGCATCTCTCGAGTACGTGCTGGTGCCGCACCGTGCGGTTGGGTTCGGACTTCCCAGCTCTCCGGTTGACCTGCTCCTTCCATCCCGATTGTTTTTCCAGACCGCGGCAATAATCGAATGCGCAGAGGTAGCGGGGCACGGATCCGTGTCTGAGCCCCGCTCGCCTTCAGCACCCTGTCGTGCTTTTGGGGGGAGGGAAGGCTTTTATCCCCTTCTAAAAAGCAGGAACATGGGATGTGCATTAGGCTTTCTTCTCCGCAGAGTATTTCTGCGTTTCGCCTCTCAGAGCCGTCCCTCAACGCGCGCGCACCCCGCACCCCTCCCTGCGCATTCCTGCACAAACCCCTTTTGTTCGCTGCCCTCAGCCAATATACAGGCAGCAACAGCAGCCCAGATGTTCCCTATCAAACTCAGAGCCATGCCAACAAACTTTGGCACACATGAAAGTGTGCTGAGGAATGGGCCTCCGCAAATACCTTCCCCCCCCTGCCCCCCACCCTCCCATTCCTGCAAGTATTTTTAAACGTTAATGGCTTCCACGCCGCAACAGCCGGCGGGGGGCTGCCAAGCCGGGCTCCAGGGGCATCCGGAAAATTAGCGGTTTAGGTATCCCCGGCGCCTCGTCGGAGCTGTGCTAACCTCCAGCCTCTGCCCTGTGTTTTCCCCAACGGCTCTCCAAGGACGGGGCTGAGCCGGTGGTGTTTTCCTGTGGGAGATGCTGTCTGGAGGCAGCGACCTGCAGCCCAGCCTGGGGGGGGAATGCAGATAATGCTTTGGGGGGTGGGTATGGGGGGGTTGTGGCAAATCTCTTTACTCCTAGCATCATCAGGGGTCATTTGCAATGACCTAGAAAAGCACAAAGATGTCACGGAGGCTGAGTGGCCCTGTTAGGCTTGGCTTTACCGCACACCCGGCGCTTGGTAGGTGTGGGGAGGAGTGAGTTGGATTTTTTGCTGGTGTGGGATGCAGTTTTTCCTCATCTCTTTCCTGCAGGCAAATCCTACTGCCATCATGCGGCTCTGAACCCTGGGTCGTGGTGCGGATGGGGCCACCATGCTGCTGGAGATCACTGGTGTGCACCGGGGTGGACCAGGAGCTGAAGAACAGCGTGGCCAGAACTCAGCACAACAAACGGGAACTGAATTGGTTTTGGCGATGTCCGGATGGGTGAGTCTGCAAGTTAAAACCCTTCTCTGTCTGTAAGAGCAACAAATTTACTTCTGCTGAGTAAAACACAATCTCGAGGCTGAGCACGCACGTACTTCTGTGGAAGAGCTCCCCGTTGCACCCCAGCACGTAAACGTGGTGAAAAGCTGCTCCAGGCAGGAGCTGCCACCTCTACAGGTTTCTGGGCAGGCTCAGCTCTGCCTCTTGCAGCAGATGTTTCTCCTCCCATCTCAAACAACAGAACCACGTCCCAACTCTCCAGCTCTACCACTGAACCCCACGCGGTCTGTCCCAGATTTGGTGCCCACCACCCTGACTGCGGAGAGATGGTCTCAGGCAGGAGTTGGCAAACGCTGCCCCTCGCCCAAGCCCGTGCTTGCTGAAGCAAGCAAAGGCCACTTCTGCTTAGGAGATCCATTCTTGTCTAATTTAAACAAGAGAAGCCAATTTGTTTCAGCACCAGGACTCTTCAAAGAGAGCCTGAACACCTTTTTTTCCTCTGCTATAATGGCAGCAATGTATTTTTTCACTCCTCTCTCACATTGTAAAGACTGAAGCATTTTTGCTCAAATTTAAAAAAAAAAAAATAAAAAAAATAAAAAAATCCCATCTGGATGAAGACCAGACCTTGAAAATTTTCCACAGAGGGTGGTGAACTTCTCTCCCCAGCAGCGAGCTTATCTGAGATCATCTACTCAAGGAGCGCGCCAAGATTTCCGTACTGGAAAAAGACACTTCTCGAAGGGTTTTGCACAAGATGGGATGGCACGAACCATTGCACGGTGAAATCGGCTAAGAGAGGAGGCGGCAGACAAGGTCCCAGGGGAGGGAGAACAGCTACGTTTCCAGCCTGGAGTTGAACAGAGATGAAGCAATGGTTGCGGAGAGGTTCAGAGAAACAACCAGATGTGCACACGATAGCCAGGGCTGCGGAAAGGAGAGAAAATTGGTTTGCACAATCCAAGTGCAGGAGTCAGCTCTGGCTGAAAAGACGTGCTCTGATGGGCAGCAACGCCGGCTGCTGCGGAGGGGCCTGACTGGGTGAACTGGGCAGCGTACTGGGCTGGATGTGGGCAGGGGATGCTTTCAGAGATACCCCAACAGGCTTTTGGAGTGGTGACAGTGGCCCCCAAAAGACAAAGTCAGCTGCACCCTCTGTGTCCTTGTCCTGGCCACGGACCTCAGAAAATAAATGTAACCTTGGAGAAAAAGTTTAAGGTAAAGAGGTAGTGAAAGATAAAAGGTCTGAGCTGATGAAAGCCCCCTCTCTCTGGGGGGAGAGAGATGGGGAAAGAGAGATTGTGGTTATGCTTTTACAAAGGATTCGTAGGGACTATTTCTAGAAAGCAGGAGAAATTGAGCACCGTCCCTGGTCCCCTTCATTAAGGAGGGAAGGCAGCGCACTGAATTTGCCATTAAAATACTAAAACTACTAATAATAAAACCCTATAGCCCCTAAATTATCCTATTTAAAAATAAAATAAAAAATTAAGAGGTAGTTGCCATTTCACATGTGGTCTGGTTTAAATCCTGGGAGCAACGTGGCCCCTGAGATCTAACCTGTTGGAGGAGAGACCTGCTGTGTTCAAAGGCAATGGCGAACCCTTGAATTTGCTTTCAAACTTGGGCCGGGGTTGCTAAGGTTTTTGAAGCCCTGAACGAGAGGAAGATCTCTTCTCATGACCAAACAGTCTGTGGGAAAAATATATTGGTAGATTTGCATGAAGGGAACAGTTTGGGATATGAGGCAAGTCGCTCCAGATGCTCGCTGGATTGTTTTGTGACTTATTCAGAAAGTCTGCAATCTTTGGGGCTTTATATAAAGCCTGGAGGACAAAGGTCCTCTCTGTAAGCGCAGGCACAGTCATATTCTCCCAAATGAGGCTGATTGCAACAGTTGATCTTCATTTAATGTTCCCAAGCCAGATGAAAAATTGCAGGCTGAATCCGACCACGTGTACTTAAGAGAGTTTTCTAGTTGCTGGTGCACAGGTGTTGCTACAGGGAGGACGCAGACATACCCTGCTACATGCTGGCGAAATAATCCTGATTTTCCAAGCTGGTCGGTCCGTATTGGATTAAAAGGTAGCGCCGGGTTGTTCTCAGCTGCAAAGCTCGGGATATCTGTTTGTCCTCTCCGGCTCATCTTCGGTTTCTGTTTGTGAGTGCATTGCTACACTGAGCGCGCGGACGGGGATTGCAGAGCCTTTTCTCCTGCTAGGAGAGGAATCTGGAAACAATTACAAGCTGCTCATGCTTAATCACTCGGGTATATCTTAAATGCCTGTCTTAATACTTTGCAGGACTGAAGATGGCATCTGAATTTTTGCGGTGTGCAGGTTACACGGCAGAGCACACAGACTTTGACAGTTTTGCTCTGTGCGTGTTTCAGGGGTGGCTGGTCCTGAGGACCCCACGGGTTCTCTGAAATTCAGGTACAATTTCAAAGAAAACCGAAAATCCAAAGGAAGAAAAAAAAAAAAAACCCAAACGCAACCCAAATATTTGCCTGACACTTGTGTGAATTGTCAGCTCAGTCATGTTCTTATGAACCTTTGCTGAACCTGACCGTTTGTACCTCAATCTGAACTGGAAGAGAGAGTATTAAATTAGTTTAAAAAAATAAATTAAGTCCCCTGTGAAAATGAAGGCAACCGAAATAACTCACAAATCTGGGCTGAAGTCAGTCAATGACAAGACAAAACAATAGAAGTCCTTCTTTCCTGCCTTAAATATTGAAATGTTGCTCTTCAGCGTTTTCAGGCTGAAGCAGTTTGCTTTACTGAAGATCATTTAGTTTGAAGCCTTTTCTTGTTTGTTTGTTTTCCATTTTCAAATAGACCTAAATTTTAAAGGAAGAGAGTTGTGGGGTTTAGTTTGACTTTTTTTTTTTTTTTTTTAAGATTAAATAGCTTTCAAGTAAGCCAGAACATTTTGTTACTGGTCAAGCAAAACATTTTTGGTTGACCCAAAATAAAACTAGTTTTTCCTATCGTATTAAAGATCTTTCCTCTTTATCTCAGCTCCAAAACCAGCATTTCCCACCACTGGGAGAAACTAGTCATCCCTGTTTTCACCTTACTGCTGCAGAGGTAAAGGGTCTCATTTTGGTTGCCCATAGTTTAATTAGAGCTTGATTTATTAACCCATCCATTTATTCCTAGCTGAGATCCGTGCGATATCAGTGTTCGCAGCAAGGGTGTGATACAAATCGCTCTCCAACTATCTCGGATACCTCATCAAAGAGCTGCTGAGCCTCTCTGGCCACCAGCCTGCGTGGTTACAGTCTTTATAGCTACGGCTCAAACCCTGGGAGTGACACCGATGCTTCGAAACCATCATTAGTTCATGGCCCTGGTAAGCCTTGTGGGCGTCAGTTGGGTGTGCAGTCATGGCAGTATTCAAAAATGAAAGAAAACGCTCTCCTCCCGGAGAAATTGCTGAAAAACATCTTCTACACAAATATTGTAAAGGCAGCTACTGACTGACGGGGGGTGAATTTCCAAAGTTACTTGCTAAAGCCTCGGTGAGAGCCAAGCACTCTGCAGCTAAGCAATCCTTTGAAAACCTCCTCCCAGATCCAGCCTTGGCGGGTAATGGTTCACTAAGAACACCCATAAACACGTGGGGGTTTACATCTCTTTTTTTTTTTGTGCTTGCTGCAGAGAGAGAGCATCAACATTTTGTGAACTTTATTGCAGGAAAGATGCAACGTTTCATCTTAAAGACTTCCAAATTGTGGCACGTGTTATCTGTGGGGTGGCTAGTGGCCAAAGCTGCAGGTGGAAACAGAAGACCATCCCTTGGAGCTCAGCGAGTGCTCGTGATCTGGCCGGGTGCAGGCACTCCTGACATGGTGCTGAGGGTGACCTGGCTGACTTGGGCTTCCCTATTTTCTCGCTGAGGCTGCTGAGGGGACAGTGAGGTCCTAACCCTGCACCTCTGTGTGTTGTAGCTTGAGTGTTTCCAGGATGGGGAGGTGAAGCAAGCCAGTGCGTGTCCTGAAGAGCCAGCAGCTTGCTGGTCTCCAAATGGGTTCCTCTACCATGGGAGATGCTTGGTTGTTCTTCCTTGATATTTGTGTTACAGGCACCTCCAGGGACCCTGAACGAGGAGGAGATTGTTGTGCCCTGGACAAGCCTCCATGGAGAAACATCCGATGTCTTCTGCGAGGGTACAGGAAAGGTGAGAGGACAGCTTGTTTTGCAGACATAGAGGTTATCACACGTCCTCCTTTGGCACTGGGCACCTCATCTGAGCTGGCGTCCCTTCAGCCACCTGGGCTGAAAACGAGCCAAAACAGTGTACGCTGATTCAGCGCTATGTCTTCATCGCACCAGCGGCAGCGTTTCAGTGACAGGATGGGAGCAGAGTCCCACACAATTCCCTGAGGGTTCCCCAGCATTTCACTTGCAGAAGGGAGCAGTCTCATCCCAACTTGTTGAGTTGCAGTGGCGTTGAGCTGGGGGAGGTGAGAGGACAGCATCCTCCAGCACGCGGCTTGCGTAGCTGGAAGGAGATACGTGAACTGGCCCTAGCACGCGTTGGACTCGGCTGTCACATTGGGGATATTTGGCACTTTATGGTAATAAAGTGATTTTCACACCATATAATACTCTACTGCAAATACATATTACAAGCACTGCTGGCTCTTGGGTTTGGCAACCATCTGTCCTTCTGTCTTGCCATGAAAAGATGATGATTTCCCACACAGACTTTTGCAGAGGTGGCGGGAGCTACACGGCTGGCCAGTGCCAAAAACGGTGGTGCAGATGCGCGTGCCCGTGAGAAACGTGCTGGGGCCGTGACAGCAGTGGGGAAGAGGTGGGAATGGGAAGCATGGCAGTGACAGGAACAAGGCTGGGAGAGGTATCAGGAGCTGGCAGCCAGCACGCCCTGATGGGATGTGGGTTATCTCAAATGGGCCAACAAAAATGATTCAGCAAAGCAAGGTCGAAAATGTTGGGCAGCAGCTCGCGCCCATGGCGTGTCTGTGGGTCCCATGTCCTCTGGAAGCTGCGTGGGGATCCACACACCCGAAATCCCCACAAATCGCATCTTCTTGTCCCGGGGCTGCATTGACTTTTCCTCTGCCTTGCCCAACAGATGTTTATTGTTAAAATACCTGGCGATGGAGACTCTATGGTCTTCTGAAGTCAATTCTCTCCGTGTTTTGCTGCCCGAACTGCTGGGAAGCCCTTCCTCATCTCTAGAATGGGTGTCTCTTCCTTCTTCACCTATCCACCACGGACTCTGAAAACACATTGTCCCTGTCTCTTTACAGCTGTGTTTTATATATTTAAAGGCTATTATCATGTCTTCTGCCCCACGCTTCTCTCCAACCCAGACTAAACAACCTCAGTTCATTCTCTTGAGCATGTAACAACACTAAGTTTGTTTGATGAAAATTCAATTTGTTTAGCGCGGTGGTTCTAATCACTCATGTTATGCCCAAGATAACAAACGTTTAACAAATTTCTCTTCAAATCTCTAGTTTTATCAACTGTTTTGACAGTTAGATTATAATTTTTACACAAATGGTTAGAATTAATGCAATTGCTTTCTACTTTTTCTGTATAAATATTTGAATTATGAGTTACGCTAAGCAATACAATTAAAAGTATTCTAGAACTGTCATGAAATATTTAACTATGCTTTTAAAAAGTATTATTTTAATGATATTTAGAAACTATTTAGAAAGTATCTTTTTAAAGTCATTAGCTGCAAAAATATTTCTTTAGCTACATGAAAATATATATAAATAACTGCTCATTTCCAGTTGTTTTACTCAGCTCTTGTTTTGCCATTCAAAAGTGGTAAATTTATAATTTTCGGGATATTTATGGTCAGGATCAATTTTATCTTATTTTACAAGCTTTTTTCTTAAGGTGCTTTTATTTAGCCAGCTTTTAATCCTATTAAATATAGACAACTTTTTTTTTATGCAAACATTTTAAGATGAGGAATTACTAAGGAATATTTTTGTCTGTATGGAAAATTTATCTTAGGGAGGAAAGAAAGACTCTAAAATGCCAGTAATTTTTTTTTTTTTAAAGGAGACATTCATATTTCATGCTGAGCTTTCTTTCAGGTCAGACTTTATTTTCTGAAAGCTGAACTTAAGGGGAAAAAAAAAACAACAGAGGTTGAAGCAAGAAAACAGGGGCTGGGGTCCTTAAAAGCTGAGATGTTTTGAGGCTCAGTTTCAAAGCAAACATAGCGCTGTAACGAGAAGAGGAAAAACACGCCGTGCTCAGCGCTAGCCCCGCTCGGGATGCGCAGAGGAGCGGGTTTAGCCCCGGCGTGGCGAGGAGTGGGTCCATCTCTTCCCCCGGTTCGGCTGCTGACACCCCCGGGAAGGAAAATGCGATGTCGGCAGGTCTGGGTGGGGAATCTGCAGCCTGTGGGGGTCCGTGGCAAAAATCATACCGATTTGTGTAGCCCTGCGCTGTGTCCTTGTGCCCTGTGCCCCCGGCTCTATTGGGATGTTTTCCTTTGGTCCAGCCCCACCGGTGCTGTAGAGTCCTGCAGCATCCTGCAAGGAGGGGAGAGATCTGCTGGGAGCACTGCCCCCTCTGCACTGGGATTTGAGAAGCAAAATTTGGACCTTTTAAAGTAAAATAGCTGTGGTTTCAAATCACAGCCTTTGCCCAGGGGTCAAGAGATTGCCCCTAAGGTCTCTGTGAAAGGTTAGTCAGAAGCAGCAAGGTCACAGCCTTAAACTTGCTGTAGAAGGGTCTGCCTCTTCACTAGAAAATGTAAAAAGATCTACAAATCAAAAGATGTTGAAAACCGTCGGTTTATGTAGTTTAAAAAGCAGGTTTCCAGTGTCACTTTTTTCTCACTCAGTAGCTCTTTAGGTAAGTGGGTTTCTGTTTCCCTCGAAGAAATTCTTACAAACCAAGAGACTGCCTTGGTCCCAGAAATGACAGTGCTCACTTAATCCCACTTCCCGGGCAGGCAAGAGGAACAGAAGCTGGGGAGACAGAAGAATGCTGTAATTTTAAATTCTGATTTCTCACCTCACTCCAGAATGCAAATAATTCACTTTACAGTGGAAACACTATTTCCATTAGGTGTACTTGCATTTTTGCATAAATCTTCAAGCCAGCCCATTGCAGGACAACGCTGGGGCTGCGCTCTCGCAGCATTACAGGGGTTTTATATCCAGAATAAAGCAGCCAAGAGGCAGATTAAAACACACAGCACCCGCTTTCCACCTCTTCCAGAGCCAAGGTGCTGCAGCAGAGCCCTACCCCGCCATGGGCTGAGCTCTGGGTTCCTGATGCAGCCACAGCCTCGAGCACCCGGTTAGGAGCACGCTGGGGCTGCCCCAGGCATCCTGGCGCTTCCCCGGATCCACCCAGTATGGCCCCAGTAAAGAACAGGGCATCAGCACGTGGCTGAGGTTAAAGACACGCTTGCATGCTGGTTTGGATCTGGGCCTGGGGGCCAGGCTCAGCCGGGCTAATTTCCACCTTGATTTCTGTGTCTGGTGTTTGCTAATGGAGAGCTCTCAGCTTTCGGGGTATTTAACCAGTAAAAAACTTCACTGCACACAGAGACCAGTATCAACGCAACACTCGAGGCAGAATCTAATCCCCAGCCTGCTGAAAAATGGGCAAAATCAGAGTGCCTTCGCCACGCTGCAGAGAAGTTATGCGAGTGTTTGCAGCCTCAGCACCTGAAGTGCCCTCTTGCTTTCAGTGCCACGCTAAGAAATTAAATTACTCATCTCAGGCTTGGAAGCTGCCTGGATAGAGAATCAGCAAAAGAAACTTTCTTAGCGCGGATGTCAAAAGCATCCTTCAAAGCACAAATTAACTGACGAGTTATTCCCAAAAGGCAGGACTTGCTCCTTGCTCACACCGTGCCGTGGCTGGGCACGGTGACTCTCCCTAAGCCAGCCTGCATTGTGCTCTGGTAAAAGATGGGATAGTATTGACATGGATACAGTTTGATAGGTTTTGTTTTTTGTTTTTTGTTTTTTTGTTTTTTGTTTGTTTTTTTTTTTTTTTCATTAGAAAGAGAAATAAACAGATTTAGGAATTTTTGGCTCTGTTTCTTTCAGGATGGTTTTCCCCCCCCGACCTCTTAAATTATATGTCCAAGTCCACAGAAGCTGGCAACAGGGTCCAACACAACAGCAGAAAGGAAACTGTCCTTCCCTGCACGTCTCCTTCCCTTTCACACATTAGGGCTCAGTCCTTTACTGCAAAAATGTTGCTTTGTGTGTTACTGCAGCAGCGTAGAGAGTGGTGAGCAGAATCGGGTTAAAAATACACATCCAAGTCAGGGAGCTCCTCGCTGGAAGAGTTTATTAGACTCTTAAAACCCCCCGAAGTTTTCAGTATGAATTAAAGCGATGCAAATTGAAGTTATGTCCTGGTACAAATTGTATCTGTCCTGGGTTGGAATGTCATCTGAGGTCTGACCCTGAGGTCTGACCTGGAGAGTGCAATTTGCCCGCCGTTGATGACAGTTCCCCACTGATTTGGGAAATGCGCAAGAAAAGATGTCTTTGTGATCCTTTGGCACTTGCTGCTTCCAGAGCCATCAGAATCCAGGCCAATTAAACCAACAGAAAAGGGATGCAGCAGTCACGGAGGTCTCCAGGTCTGCTAGCGAGGTAGCAGCTCTTGAAGCACAAAAAGATACGGGAGTCAAATCCAGCCCCAGGTGTAAAAGAAAGGTTTGCATTGTTGCTTGGGATGTTGTTCCAGGGGATGGAAAAGAAAGTCTCTATTTTCTCTTCATCTGGCCTTGTCCAAGCCTGTGATGTAGCAAGGTCTGCTTGGAAAACGCTTTAGTCCTAGGACTGTGATTGAAGTCACAGGACTTCAATCAGCCGGAGAACAAAACTAACCTCCGTTTTCTAAATCTTCTGTTGGTAAATGCCCTGTGAAATGACTTCACTGCATTATAATTGTTCCTGGAGAAAGCTGGCCCAACGGCTGGTAATTAAACGTCCTGATGGAAACTGTTAAAATGTATTGCCGCTTTGCCTATAGCGCTGTAGTTAACAACTCCAAAGTCTTTATACTTTTTTTCCATAAAACACGTGGGAGTTTTATGCCTGGAATATCTGCAGCAATAAAGTGAATATGGTGCTCCATTTTTGTTTGTAGCATTAAAACTTGGAAGAGAAGGAAGAACTAAGGTTCAAGAATGAGATCTGGCGTTTGTACTTCGCAGAGCACATTTGGATGGTATCTGTGAGTTTGGTACAGCCCATTACAGTGATTTAGAAACCGGGGCAGATTCCCAGTTCCTATACAGGCGGGAATTAGGTGCCTATGCTGGTTTTGCCTTGGATAGAGTTAATTTTCTTCATAGTAGCTGGTACAGGGCTACGTTTTGGATTTGTGCTGGAAACAGTGTTGATAATATAGAGATGTTTTTGTTATTGTGAGCAGCGCTTACACAGCACCAAGGACTTTTCTGCTCCTCACCCCACCAGTGAGTAGGCTGGGGGTGCACAAGGAATTGGGAGGGGGCACAGCCGGGACAGCTGACCCCCAACTGACCAAAGGGATATTCCGTACCATACGATGTCATTCTAAGCATATAGAGCTGGGGGAAGAAGAGGGAGGGAATGTTCGGAGTGATGGTGTTTGTCTTCCCAAGTCACTGTTACGTGTGATGGAGCTCTGCTTTCCTGGGGATGGCTGAACACCTGCCTGCCATGGGAAGTGGGGAATTAATTCCTTGTTTTGCTTTGCTTGTGTGTGCAGCTTTTGCTTTACCTATTAAACTGCCTTTATCTTAACCCAGGAATTTTCTCACTTTCACCCTTCCGATTCTCTCCCCCATCGCACCAGGGCACAGAGAGCAAGCGGCTGTGCGGGGCTTAGTTGCCAGCTGGGGTTAAACCCCGACAGCGCCTACACCTTGTTGTGGGGCTGAGTGACGCTGATTCATTGCGAAATTCAAGCTGAGAGCTGGTTCTGCCACGTGGATGCTGGAGTTTGAGAGCATTTGAGTCCTGGTTGGATTTTGGTTTTCGTTCAGATCTCTTCTGTGCCCGGTCAGGTTTCCCAGAGGAAGCTGTAATCCCGTCTGAAGGGCCACTCGGCACCCCTCAGCCCCAGGCTCACCCAGGAAGGACTTCCCGCTCAGCATTCGGCAGAGTTGGGATAACCACGCTCCGCTCGTCCTCCGCCGGACGCCTGTGACGCCTCCGCTCGGTATCGAGGCCTACAGCTAAGCCACGGGTGAAAACCGGTGGCACTGCTGCTCCCCAAAGGCGCTCAGCCAAATCCGATCAGAAACACTTAACGCCTGCCAGCGAGAGGCAGCTCAGGACCGCTTCTCCGACTGGGGCTGGTATTTATGGGGCACGTTAGTCACGCAGGAGCTGTTAAAAGTGCTGCTGCGGTAAATTGCAAAGTCATACGTGGTCATCGAGTTATGAGTACGCTCTGGGAGACAGCAATACTTCGGAGCTTGACTAATCCCTTACAGATTCAAAGCTGGGAGGGATGTGGTTAGGCACTGAAAACGTCCCCGTTTTATTGCCAATGATGTATTATTTAAGCCTCCAGTCCCCTGGATGGCTTCAGCTAAGCCTGGGGCTCGTGCCCTCGTGTTCCAGCCGGCTTTCTCCCGGTGGGAGGTAAGCTCGCCTGCAAGACCTCTGATAGGCTTAGAGTGGCCACAAGAATTTGGGCTGGATGGAAAACACACTTGTTTTCATGGCTACTGAGAATATTGCTGTACATTGCAGGATCTTTTCAGTTTACACATAAGGAGGGAAGCATGTGTGTGCATCCTTGTGCGTAACGGTCAAACCAGACCTTCAGAAACATCAGTACGAGCAAAATACTACATTTTCCTTGCTGATTTCCTCACAGCGGTGCTGCTGTAACTTACCAAAGCACATCAGCACCCAGCTGCGCAGACGTCCCTGCCTCACAGGTCCCCAAGCCGTGCTCCGCACACCCTGCAAACGCAGCTCTAGACACACTGCAGCTGGCATCTCACCTGCCCATACAAAAACCTCATCACAAATTATAAATGACCGGGGGGGGCGTGGTGATGATCTTTGAAGCTTTATTTGGGAGCGGCTCCTCTTCACGTACGCCTGATTAGCCGGGGCCCTCTGAGCTCCTCACGGCATTACACTCTCAGGGGCTCCCGGGGTGCGCCCCACGCAGCCTAACGACGGGGCGCTGGGCCTGCCCGCCCGCTGAGGAGCTCCGGGGCTGCGAGCGGCAGCCGAGGGCGGCCCGTGGCCTCCGGGCGCTGCCAGCGGCCCTAGCGCACTTCATCCCACGCCGTCTCCGGAGCCCGGCGACCCCCGCC
>VXBL01005394.1:660452-694577 GCA_013400195.1 Aramus guarauna | reverse complement strand
TCCGCGTCCTTTCCCTCAGCCTTGCCATCCCCCGTGGCTTCCCACCCCCTTGGCCCTCACGTTCATCCGCCCGCGGTTCATCCGGCCCCTCAGCCCCCTTCATCCACATCTCTGTCCGTCCCTTCGGCTCATCCAGGCCATCCCTGCGTCAAACACCGTCCCTGCGTCTCTACACCTGCAACCTCTCTGTCACGTTTCCAAACTCCAGCCCCTTGTCCTGCACCCACATCTGTCTGCCCACTACCCACTCGTGCTCCTAGCCTCCTTTTTGTCCATCACTCATCCCCTTCTTCCCCAGTTCTTCACTTTATAAACCCCCCGTTTGCCCACCAGACCGCCTGGGACCCTTCTTTAGCCTTACATCTATCTCCATGGTTCCCCCAGGAGCTGCCTTACTCCTGTCTAAGGCTCCTCCTTTAGTCCTGCAGTCCAGGCCTATTATTCCTCCCTCTCCTTGTTTTGGATGCTCAGATCTTCCAAAACTCCTGATTTTTAGACTAACAAAACATTTCATGTTCCTTGGTTTTCCCTCATGTTGCCTTCCCTTCACACCCTGGTATGTCTTTTCCTTAGGTTGGTTTGGCGCCAGTTTGCTTGCCCAGTAAATGTAATTCACAGAGTCTCTCTTTGATCCTAAGATTTGATTTTAATCCTATTTCTCTCTCCTCTATTGATAGATTTGTATGAACCCTCGGAGCAGCAGCATCGCCCCCACATTGTGAATAAGAGTCGGAAGCAATCACAACGAGAAAAGGCCTTCCAGCAGCAATGTCAGAAGCTGGGACTGCAGGGTGGAGCGGCCTCTGTTCCTCCTGAGCAGTTGCTTTCTATACCGAAACACAAGCCTTGTCATCCTCAGCAGCCTGTGCCACCACCTCAGCCTCCTTCAGGAGGAGATCAAAGGCAAAGTGACCACCAAGACCAGCAGAAGGAAGTGACACTGGTAGAGCCCTGTAATGGCAGCGGCAATACCCAGACCCGCCCTGCCAAGCCAAACCCCAAAGTGGAGAAAAAGAAAGTGGAATTGTTAGTAAGTCGGTAAAATCAGGGGATGGGTTTTATTCTGTATTGATTCATTGTTTTGTTGTGAAGTAAAGTGAACTTTTCTGTATTTGATAGGAAAGTGTGAGAGATCAAGTTTGCTTCCTTTGCACTGAACCTTTGTTTTTCATATCTAGTTGGGTTAAACCTGATTCAGGACCAAGTTCTGTAGTGTAATCCGTCCAGATACGCACCATATTGTCTTCAGAGAATTTCCTATGGCAGTTGGCCTGCGCGTCATAAAGCACCCAAGACGTAGGACTGTCTTCACGGTTTATGAAGACCTAATCTCACCATCGTGCTGTGTAGGCAAGCCAGCAGCCACAACAAAAAGCCCTTTTGGGAGAAGACATGCTGTGATTTGTGTAACTTTGTGCTCCCCTTTACAATATTGCTGCAGGTTTGTTAACTATTGAAGTGTTGGTAAGGAGGAGGAGGTAGCGTTTCAGGGTTAAGCAGTTCTTTAGCTTTTATGATTCAGGATTAGACCAATTGTGAGGCTTTCACCCTGTGCATCAGCCCACAGTGGGGTGCCTGTCTCCCTCAGAAGCATCAAACCGATACATGAGAGAGAGAGAGAGAAAGGAAAAAAATACTGAATATGGCTCTTTGGGAGTCTGATTGAATGTGGCAATTACTTAGTTCATCATACAGAATTCAGATAGTAGCATATAAAAGGAAGCTGCTGTCTAAATGCTAGAGAGGGCAGCGTTTCCAATATGGGAAATTACATGGGTTTACGTCTTCATGTTTGTTTTCCTGTCTGCATCCAAGCGCTAATTTTCTTTTTTTTCCTCAGCAGGCAAAACAAAGTGTGAGGGGCAAAAGGATGAATTCTTTTTCTAGGGCATATAGTTTATCTTTGAAACACTTTAGCAATGCTGCTCCAGCCTTGAGTTCCTATGCAGATCCAAACTTTTCTTCCCAGTATAATCAACTAGCTGGCCACTAAACTTCCATGCGTTGTTTGTATTCCCCCCAAACAGGGATCAGCAGCTTTCCAAGTGTGGTGTGCCAGACCCTATCTCTGGTTAGATCTGTCCGTAGGATCTGAGAGGGGACTGAGGAGGTCTAAAGGTGCTTCCCACTGGAGAGGCAGAACTGTGGCAGTCAGCAGCATTTGTGTGGTGTAGCAGCAAGTGGCTTCTTTCAAATTCAAAACTCGAAAGGATCCAGGAGGTTCTGTTTTGCACAGATGTGCTTTGAGAGGCTGCAGCTGCTGGCCATGCTGCCTGCCCTTTACCTGCCCAGCTCCTGGCTGGGATCATCTGCCTGCAGATGGCTGTCCCTCCACCAGAAGAGCAGCATGTTGAAGAACACTGCCAAATTCCTCGAATGGGTGCAGCTCACCAGCAGTACTGGCTGTTCAGCTCCTCCCTGGTGGTGAAATAATACAGGCGCTATTTGACTGGGGATAAGATAGCTAAAGCTTTCCAGGGAAGTTTTTCACTCTGTGGGGAGTAAATGACATTTATCTGCAACAACCACCTCCTGATTCTGTTGAATTCATCTCAGCCTGTGCACTTGCATTTACATCTTCATAAAAATACTTCTCTATATGAGGTTTTAGGAATAGGGTGATGGGGGGAAGTCTGAAGAGATATTCTTGTGCAGAAATGGTCGTTACAATTAACATAGCTGAGTTACTTGCATATTTTAAGCTAAGCTATTTTTAAGCTGAGACTTCTTGAGAGAGGGCATGAAGAACACAACAGAGTGGAAAAGCAGCAAAGCAGCTTTTGTTTCTCCTTAATCCTGCCCAGCTGTGTTGATGCAGTTTGTTCCCTCTCACCTGAAACCTTGCCTTCCATTCTCTGAGGCTGGTTGTATCTCTTAGTAGATGTAGTCTAGGAAGTGGAATCCATGTAACTTTCCCTGGTGGTAAAAGTGAGTTCTTGTTCTTCCTCGTTGTTCATTTTCATTATGACTTTTACCAGCTTTTCATTTGTAGGAGTTTAATTGTTTGGGGACTGTACTGTAAAGCAGACATGTGAAAGGATCTGTTTTATGGAAAAAACATCTCCAAAAAAAGAGGCTGTGTTGGCAGACTGAACAGCTAGCGACTTCTAGCAGCCAGTAGGAGCCTGAAACTGCTTCTACCTAGTGGGGAAGCACATTCTTTAAATGAAAAATACCACCCATTTCTGAAAAAGCACAGTATGTTCTTTCTTCCAGCAAAGCTGAATTAACTGGCAGCTTAGTGGCTTATGAAGACTTTTGTTCTGATCAGCAGATTTCATCTGGAAATATTTTATTGGTTTGAATGACTTCTTGCAGATGATTGTTCTTTTCTCAGAACCGAAACCTGTTTATTGTTCCTTTGATTTTTTTCGAGTTTGCTCCAGGAAATACGATGGTGAATATTTGTGTCATTTGGGGAACAGGGAGAGAAATTAACTTTGTATTAATTTTGATCTTATTGTCAATGAGCAGGCAGGAAAAATCGCGATGGGAAATCCTCCAGCAAGAGCAGCGCCTGATAGAAGAGAAGAATAAACGCAAGAAGGCACTCCTGGCCAAAGCTATTGCTGAGAGGTAAGGGGCTATGCTGCAGCATGGGCCGCGTCTGAGGAAGGGATTACTTCTCATCTGCCACCAGTTGCATATCTTCTATTTAAATCTCACTTTTTCCTCCTTGCTCTGCTCTGTATGTACTGCTCCACAAGTGAGCAGCTGTGATCTACATTTCCTTTTGATGACAAGTGCTGGCCAAGAATCTGTGACTAAGCTTTTCACACTTCCAAAGCTGCAGCTCTGTGTGCAGATGGAAAAGTTATTACACAATTTGAGAATAAGCTGAAGCCCTTATGCCTATCAGTAAGGCCATGTTGGGAAGTTGGGGTGCTCGGATGCTCATCTCTCTTCTGTTCCTGATCTGTTTTCACTGGATTTAAGGGAAGTTTATTTGATTCCTAACCTATGAAGGGCAACTACAGCTATTTCTGTTCAGGCTTTTGACTCTTTCTTATTAGTATGTGAAAAGCATTGAAAAGAGTAGACGATCAACTTTAAGAAAGTACCATTTTACCACTGGCTGATTAGAAATTACAAAAATTCACATGTTCTCCCAATTGTTAGCTCTTGCTCTTCAAGTGACCAGACCTTAAGGTATTGTACTGTGTTATCCACTGAGATGATTTAAGACTACAGGGAAGGCAAAGTTTGTAGGGAAGGATATTGGAACAGCTGCTAACACTGGATCAGGGAAGGAGATGTGAAGCTTTCAGGCTCACGGTGCTCTCGCAGACATGTGTTATGTATGTTCTGCCCATCAAAGCTCTTGGGTAGCACAGATGAATGTAGCCAGTACTGTGCAGAAGATTCTCTTTGAGGTCCTGAAGATTTTGGGTTCCTTTGCCAGGCAGAAATAAAGCACAAGTATGTTTGGTCTGAGTCACTGTAGGAAAGCAAACATGGGTGTGACCACCAGCCTGGGTTCTTCCTCCTGGAAACAGAGCGTGAAGAGAGAAAGGACGACTTGGAAGTTGATAGCGAGGGAGTTATGTCTGACATCCAATGGCCTTCTTCAGGCTCTAAGCAATACTACAGGCTGTCTGTTTCTCTCCACCTGCATCAGCTGATCTGTTGAGAAATGGTGTCACTTCCTAGAAATCTGGGCTTGCTTTCAAGTACCTGCTTTGGGGTGTAAAGCGGTGGCTGAAAAGCATGGTTTTGCTGGTGGTGGTGAATGACAGCAAAGCGACCTGGTGTAAAAGCTTGTTGAAAGTTACTTAGCGTACTTGGGAGTGAAATCCATCAAAGCTTGCTGCCCTTAGCAACATTTAGTTTTCAGAACTTAGGAATGAATAGGCTGAGTTGAAAAAGGTTACATAAGGCTTGATTGAAATCCTTTGTGTTTAATGTAAAACTTTCCATTGACTTCATTGGGGTTTGGCTAGGCCGTTTGGGAATAATTTTACAAAATGGAAATCAAGCCTAGGTTAGGTGACTTTTTGGCCCCTACTAACTGGGCTTCTTTGAAAGAGGATATTTGCAGGGCTAAATACCCTTCCCCCTCTCACTCCCCCCCAAGCCATTTCCTGTTTCCTTACACTGAGAACTACTTAGATACAGCAGCTTCTTGTGTGTTTCCACAGCGAAGAAACACAATCCATTTTAGGCACTTTGATTATAGTCATTACGTAATTTTGCCGTAGTCCTTTAATAACAGGCATTTTAGATCCCTGTGGATATTAAAAAAGATCAAAAGTCTTAAACCATAAAGGAGAAACCTTCTGAATAGCTCTTAAAGAAGTTAGTTGCTCTGCAAATGAAATGGGGCCCATTATGTCAAGAAGAGAGTCTTGAAAAGAAAAAAAAAAAATTGCATCTTCCTTTTGCAGATCCAAAAGAACTCAAGCTGAAACGGTGAAACTAAAAAGGATTCAGAAGGAGTTACAAGCTCTGGATGACATGGTATCTGCTGACATTGGCATCCTGCGGAACCGCATTGATCAGGCCAGCTTGGACTACTCCTATGCCCGGTAAGTGATAGACAGGGAGGAGGGAATAGCCCTGCCTGAGTGGAGGAAGAAAATAGTGTTTCCTGTCACCGAAGCAGTAGTGGAGTTATGTCATTGTAATAATGCGTAGTTACAGCGGTCACAGTCTGGAGAGCTTTCAAATCTTGAGGTAAAAGTGTGCTTTTTATTTCCTAATTTTTCCCTTGGAATCTGGAAACTCAGGTTGGTGTTCTGACTGCAGACTGTGCTTTCCAGCTTCGTGCTGTCACGAGACATACTTACTGCTTTAACTGTGCAGTTGTCCATAAGCCCTGCTTTATTGTTTCAAGGTTGTTTATTTCTTCTCAGGGGGAAAGATTTTTTTTTAAAAGTCCTAAAATGAAAGTCCTTTTCAGGGAAACTTGCTTGTTGATGACAGCTCTGGTCCTGTTGGAATCAATGGGACCAATTAAGCTTAAAACATATAATACTGCTGAAGTGCTTTTGGAACTGGGACCAAAAATTGAAGGAAAAAGCAAGCTTTCACCCTTCACAATGTGCCTTTAATCACTCTGTTTCTGATGAGTTCCTTAAATGCAAGAAATTAATCGGAACACCCTATTAGTTGTGGGTAAACCACAACATCAGTAGATAAACATCAGCATGTTTATGTAGCCGTTTAATAAAATGAAAATGTTCAGTTGCGGTTTTTGGTTCACGATTCAATGTGTTAAACGTGTATTTCTCCTTATGACTTCTGCTATACGTTGACCACAGGCCAATAAACATGGTAATTAGTCTTTAAAAAAAGTAGCAGTGGTAGCTAAAAAATAAGGATTTCTTTTGTATAATTATCATTTGAAATATCTACGGTTAACTGTAGTTTCAGCAGCTGAGTGCATATGAATACTGAATTTCATATCCTCAGAAGGAAAAACGTTTCAATGTATTTTAGATTTAAGTCTGGTTTCAAAAACCATTAAATGCTCCAGGAAATTTCCTTAGCAACATTTTGTAATAATATGTCTATTTGAGAGGCTTAATGGCAAAAGAGCATGTAACACATGTGGCTCTCATGTTTGGAAAGCATTTTTTAATGAAGATAACAAAAGGGGATGCTGATAGGACGAAGGCGATAAACTTTACAAAATACTTAATGATACTGATGAACTGAGTCTTTCTTTTCGTGAGGGAGGGATTTGGAAATGTGAGTTAGATACTTTCAGCATTGTAGTTTTTATATATTATGAGCCAAAGCTGATTTACTTTTAAGTGGTGTGTTTTTAAACAATTTTTTAGTTCTTAGCGTATATTTTAGGGCTAAACCACAAATAATTTCTGTGTCAAAAAGTGTAATATTAAATAGTCCTGAGCACATACATAGTTCGGGGCATTTGACAATTGCTGTGGATTTGGATTTTCATAAATATAATGTGAAGAATGTGTGTGAATTCAGCCCAAAATTTTAACTGTGCAGAAGTTTGCAGCATAGCATTAGTATTTCCGTTTCAGATACCTGGCCCAGGGAAATCTTGATTTTCTTGTGAGGGAAACGTAAGTGGGCATCTTCTGCCCACTGCAGATCCTTTACACTTGCAGACCCTTTACAGCTGGGTCAAAGTTTTGCGATTATTATATAAAGGAACATATTTGGGAAGACTTTTCTGTGTCTTGCTTCCTTCTGTTTCCCTAAGCAAAGGATCTCTCCTATCTTTCTGTTGCTTTGTTTAAGCAGATATTTGAGTCTGGTTTTATAAAACAGCTGGATTCTTTATTCAACCACCTTACTAATAATTAGTTTTATGAATGCTCTCTAAGGTACATCGCATGGTCATTCTGCAAAATCCTTTGCATGTTCCCTTTCCTGATCAGCAAGACTGCAGCTATCTTTCTGTTAATTAAATCAGGATTAATACTCAGTTTCACTGAATGTAGTGGAAGATGCATCACTAATGTGGACACCAACCATTAAAGTGCTAAACATCCCAGATGTGTTAACCTCAAAAAAATGTTTGGAATATTCCCTTTTTGCTATATCTGTCATAATGGGAAGTGCAAATTGGCAGGATGTGTGTGTCAGGGGGATGCTTACAATAAAATTCTACATCTGTTGCCACGCAAAAGTTGTGATCACTGTTGACATCATATGCTGTGTCGATCTGTGCTGCTCATGATTTTCTGAACCATATGTATATGGGTGGCCGGAAGAGTACACTTCTAGACCAGATCCGAATGTGAATATGAACAGCACCATTGTAGCACCTGTGTCTGTTGGGTGGATGGTTGGATTAGACAAAACACAAAACTGTTCTGCAGTGTTTCAGTTCACTGGGTAGGTGTTCATTAGAAGTGTGAAAACACTTAAATTTCTGATGTTTTCTTTCTGCTGCTAGTGATGCCTCTCGTAAAACAGGTACCAAAAATGCTTGCTCGTGATTTAATCTGTAGATTTCAGATGAGCAAACTAACTCTTGGAATACAGCAGCAGTGGAGGCTAATGTGTCAAGAGGAGAAGATTTGATCAATTCACGCTTATTTTCTTCCCTTTTATTAATGTAGCAGCACGTCATGAATAGCCAGCGTAATGCATTGCAGAACACATTGCATTTCAGGAATGCTTAAAGTATCTGTCCATGTGTCAGATTGTGAAGTGCTTTGAGAATTAACCCACTAGAGATGATGATGATGATGGTTTTGCAGGAAGCGGTACGATAAGGCTGAGTCGGAGTACGTGGCAGCCAAGCTGGACCTCCAACACAAGACGGAGATTAAGGAGCACCTCACGGAGCACCTGTGCACCATCATACAGCAGAATGAACTCCGCAAGGCCAGGAAGCTGGAGGAGTTAATGCAGCAGCTGGAAGTGGAGGCAGATGAGGAAAATCTGGAACTTGAGATAGAGGTGGAGCGGATGCTGCAGCAGCAGGAGGCAGAAGCAGGGAGACAAGCCAGCCAGTCACACAGTCATGCTGGGACAGCTAAGGAAAACCCCACTCCCAGTGTTACGGCACGGGAGAGTGAGCACGCTAACCATGCTGTTGCTTCTCCTGCTACTTCTGAACAGTTGGTTCAGTCTCAAAACTCCGGTACCAAATCCCTCTCCAATACGGACAGCCAAACGCAGGCAGAAAATGCGACCCCAGGAAACTCCCCAGCTTCTTCTGCTACATGACTACTATATTCAGATAAGCCAGCTGGTTATGGGTCATATACTCTCTGCAGGCTTGCGTGCTGTATGTTATCTCTGGGCTTCTGCAGTGCCAGTAATATGCACTTCATTTCTCTTTTCCTTTAGTATTGTTTTCCAATTTTAAAGGCTTTTTTTTTTTTTTCCACAAGACTGCCATTGGGGTTTCACCATCTGTCATCAGCATTCTGGTTTAAGTTCATGTTCTAATGTCCAGCTCTTCACAGGGCTTTGTACCTTCCTGAAACAGGAAACTTGGAAGCAAGCAGTATGGTTTCTCCAAAGGCTTTCAGCGTATCGGTATCACTGCTACCTGTTCATAGCAGTGTGCAAGAGGTATGTATCTACAGGAGAGAAGATCACAACTTTGCATCTGAACACGTTCTGTCCCCTGACAACTGCGATAGGATGTTTGTCTTCCTTTGTATCCGTAAGGGATTCATTTTCAACGGTTTTTAATCCCGTGAAACCCAAGTGCTTACTTTAATTGCCTTCGTAGCTGGTACTCTTTCCTGTACCTGATTTAAAGGAAATTCGCATACTGAGGCAAATTGCAAAGTCAATTGTAATATTTCCTATTTTTCACTTTGCCTATTTCTTTCAGATAATCCTAGATCACACTAAGCTATATATTGATAACATTATTATCTATGAAATCACAGAAGCTATGATTTAACAAAGATGACACGTTACAGTTTAAGACATTGCAGAATGGATGATGTAGAAGTAGAAACACACAAAAGAGAGTGTGTGGCAATAAGCTGTTCCATTACAAACATTTTTCTCTGTCATAGTTGCCTCAAAGTTCCAATAATTAGCCAGGGATCTTGCAATGAATAATCCCCACAGTATATTGGATGGGAGCTCATATTCCTATAATATTCAATGCATTTTCTTGCCTGAATAGTTGGTTCGTACCCCCCGAGAAGTTCAACTGGTTTGCTCTGTTGCTGTTGAAAGGCTTTAAAAAGCTATTCCAGGTGGAGAAAGTCTCAGGAATTAAACTAGAGGACGTAGAAAAACCTCCCATAGACTGATGCAGCTGCAAACCATGGCGACAGCGTTTACAGCTATCCATCCGCTTTGTTACAGAAGACGACTGCTTTCATTGTGGAAATGGTTTCTGTAATACCTGACCCAAACGTGTCAGTCAGAGTTTATGAATGAGTTTCTGAATGATGCCATCAAGTATATAAATGGGACACTGATTGTCTGTATGGCTTTAATAGTGGAAAAACATGTCACTACATTTCATTTTTATTCTATTAATAAATCAGTGCATCTTCTATGCAGTGTGTTTACTTTCAGTTGTGATACCTGATACTAATACAAGTATCCAAGACTGTTTTTCCACAGCAGGTGATAAATGACAGAATCAGATATGTCCTTTGGCAACTTTCTGCTGTATGAAAGTAAAACTTCCAAAAAGGCTGTTCCAAAATAAGAAGACGTATGAAGCAAAGACATGGCAGGATACAGCTTCACAGGGATATTTTCAACTAACTGTGGCCCAAGGCAGCAATGAAAAATCTCTACTAGTGCCTCCCATACACAGGAGAAAGAGAGATAAACCTCTAGAGAAGCCACTTACAATCAGGGCCAATTGAAGTTAGAAAACTCCAAAGTAACGTTTGGGCTGTGTATGAAGCGTTGCTCTGTTGTTGCTGGTACACTGCGTCCCCTGTTATTTTGCTGGAAGACTTGGCCTAAAAGCCGAAGATTTGATTGTATTGCGAGAAAATTGCGTCTGACTTCCTTTGCTCTGTCTGCAGTTGCAGAACAGCTTGTAGCAACCTGATTATGGTTTTCAAAACTGGATACCAGTAAGTGCAATAATAATTTAATTGTACCATTCTTGTTTCCATCCTCTGCAGCTGTCCCCAGTTGCTCCTCAAGAGAATCTAAGTCCTAGTGGATAGGTCTGTTCCTCATTACACTTGTATTCAGCTCATCAGGGGACATACAGAAGAGCATTTGACAGAAGAGTTGAATTGTAATGGTATTTACAGGAAGCACATGCATACCATTTTGCATATAATTTGTGGTTCTCTGGTAGGCTAAAATGTGGTTGAAATAGTCCTACTGATTGCACCTTCTTGTTAGGAATAAGATTATTGTTTGAATTCCTCAAACCAAAAAAGGCAAAAAGTTCTGAGTTGAAAGATCTTTTTGAAAACTACTTATGACTATGAATTTCCTAGAATGGAGTAAATTTATATCCAAAAAAATTACTTAAAAGCTGAAAAATTCTCATGTGCCATCGTTGATAGTGCTGGTGCTGTTTCTGCCTGACCGGGATGGATGCTGCTGTTAGAGTCAGCAGTTTCTGTTCTCTTACAAGTCCCTCATCAAAGTTCTGGCCAGTTCTAGCTTTAACTTCTGAGCTTGCAAAATGAAGTGAACTGGCTGGAAGCCATGTGAAACAGCCATATGAAATAACAATAGGCAGCGTAGCATTTGATCACTCTCTAGGCAGGGAGCTCAAGAGTTAAATTATTTGATCGGAGTTATGAAGCCTTTCTCTGACGTGTGATATAAACCACTACTATGGTGTCAGTTCCACTTTGGAAGTTTGCAAATGTTTTGATGGGTGCCAGTGGGCTGGTTTAACATTCCCCCTATGCCGGAGCCAAGCAGTCCAGTCATAATTGTAACAGCATGTGTGCTGGTCAGAAATGCCAGGAGATGATTTTGGTGCAACAAAAGGGTTGTTTTTTGGTTTGGGTTTGTTTTTTGGGGTTTTTTTGTTTTTTGTTTAAGGAAAGAGAACAGTTGGAATTGAGGCTCTTCAAAAGCTGTTTCTACCTTTGTAGTAATTGATGCATCTTATACTGTTGGGCTCTGCTGTCACTGGAGTGCATTGAAGGCAGATGTACTGTCCACTCAACGTGTTGTATCTTCAGAAAACCGGAAAAACTAAAAGTGCAGCATAAGTCAGAAATGGGTTGAGTGGGCAAATTTTTAAGTGAAGGCCTCTTGCAGGTAGAGGTAGAAGTGTGAATGTGAAGCATGCTGGGGTTGAACACCTGTGGCAGGGAAAATAGAGCAATACGTGATACCTGACAATAACACTGCAGGGCTTGTCACAGGGGAGTTGCGTTCTCCTGTGGCAATGTAGCCATTTCTGTGTTGGGCTACTGCATTACCATTATGGGAGTGGAAAGCACCAGTATATACCACTGTGAGAATGTTACAAAGCACAATATAATTGCCCATGTTGCAGTTTGGCCAGGATGTCGGGATAACACTCCCTCCTCTGTCAAGAAATGTTTAAATGAGCACAGATGGTCATGGCTCAGCCTAGGGTTCCCATGGATGTCTAATGCGTGGTGTAAAACACTTGGACAATCCCCAATCTGATTGTATATCCAGCCAGCTGAAGTTGGGCTCTCAGGAGGTTTGAGTTTAGCTGTCTGGGGAGAGACAAGTTCTCCATCAGCCATTCTTCTTCCTAATACCTTCTGCGATACAGAGGAGTCTTCCCTTTGAGCCTGTATCCCATCTAAACAGCACGAGGAAAAACTGGTAAGAGTGAAAAGTAGTGACTGGCCTAGTGGTTGGGGGTAGTGTTTTTCCTGACCAGCTTTATTAAGAACATGCTAGGAAGGATTGCATATGGAAAGTTAACCTATTCTAGAGAAGTTCTGGAGCCAAAGGAAGGGGCAGAGCACTACTGAATTGCCTGCCATGCTGGGATTCCCTCTGTTCTGTGTTTTCTGCTTAGGACAGTAGGATCTATAGACTTTCTGTTCCTAACACCCTTTTGTCAAGGTTCAAACTTGGATCAAAACCCCTGTGATATGGAGTGTCCCAGCCCGAGGCCTGGTACCATACCAGATGCCCCTCGTGTGGGATCTTTGAGCATCTGTGGGTCCTGGACTGAGTTTGGTACTTTTGTGTGATTCTGTGTAGACATCGTATCTTGGGTGTCTATGCTCCGCTCTTGTGCATGCCATAGCTGTGTGTAAGGGTTCTAGCTGAGAGCTTGATAAAAATTTTCTGCAGGCCTGATTCAACCCAGAAATTTTATGTTTAATACTTTGGTATTATATCATGATCCCTTTTCTAATTCTGTGGATATAAGCAGGTGCGGTGCGCAAGGGACAAAGGGTTTTGCCAGTGGCAGTGCAAACAGGGTGTAGAGATGTGGGCTGGTATAATAGAAACCACATGCTTGTTAAGTGCCCTATTTAGGCTTGTCTGCATGGTCCCATTAAAGCGAGCGTTGGCTCCTTTGATGGGGCACGAGACTGGTTTCCTTCATCATTTCCCCTGATTTATGTCCCGCAGCAAACTTGTACGTCAGTGGGGAAAGACCAAGTAACGAGAGAAGTTAGCCAAGTCTCACCCCCTCGGCATGATAGGACATCAGATCCTTCAAATCCTTCCCTTTGGCAGCCTGTTAGTTACAGGGTTTAAATCATGCCTTTTAAGACACAGGTAGAGACACTAAAAAGCTTGGGCCTTTCTGAATTAGGGCCTGGATTGTGTAGTTAGAGTCATTTTCTCAATTAGCTAAACATAAATCAGTATAACGAGGCGCTTGGGAGCCCTGGGCAGGTTTAGTACCTTGTCTCTCCTGCCTCTGTCCATACCACTCCCACCTGCTTGTTTGGCTGATTGGCCAGTGATTTTATTTTTCCATGCTGCTAGAGCCGAGCAGTGGGTTTTAATGTCTGAACTGGTTTTCACACCTGGCACATGTGTGAGAGGTGAGAACTGGGAGAAATGGCTCTGACGCAGTAAGTAAAGCAGCCCTCATGCGTGGCAGAGATCTGGCAGTCTCAGCACCCCATGCCACACCATTTTCAGAGGATGCGGACAGTGTCCTGTTGAATAGGCAATGGTGAGTGGTGGCATGAGTGCAGAAAGTCTAGCGGCAGCAGGGGTGCCATTTGATGTGGTATCTGGGACTGGAAAGCGTTGGGAGGGGGGCGGTGGGCAGACACTCTAAAACTGGGTAGCCAGCCCATGACTCCCTTTTCCAGGGCTACACCATGTAAGGGCTGTGCTGTTTTCTGGAGAGTGCTGGATAATTGAGATGGGACAGGTTGTCCTCCAAACCCAGTTCAGCACAGTCCTCTGGTGAAGTGCTGGGATCCACTTGAGCGGGTGGTAAGAGAAAAGCTTGGAGGTTCCTCACAGCAAAGAATGAAACCTCCAAGAGCTGGAATAACCCATTTTGTGCTTTGTGATCCCATTGGAGTGGATATAAATCATCCAATGTGAAAAGTGCAGTGCTAGGGACACCTCTTGAGTCTCTTGCCTCTGAAGAATGAGGAAGAATGTGGAAGGATGGCTGAATGAAGGAACAGTTCCCATTAGTAATCAATATAAGGTGAGGTCCTAAGGTACAGTCATAAGATCCAGCAGCCACAGAAATAGAGGCCCTTTAGTTACCTACTGTGTAGCTAAACAGCGACTCACTGTTGGTGTGACTCCTTCACCAAAGATTGGAGCTAGGTATCCTGCAGATACTGTCTCAGCAAGCCATGTTATCTTGCTTCCTTTCTCCGTGTGGAAGCGTAACCCTTTGCACTACCACAGCCTTAGGAGGTCATGAGCCATCAGCCCAGCAAGGGTGCCCCACTAGAAGTGTTTGCTGGCTGCATACAGTATGACTGAGAAGTGACAAATTATCCCTCAGATTGTTAGTTTGGGCGACAAACTCTATAAACTCAGTGGAGACCCGTGCTGTGAGCCTGTGCTGAAATCTGGGACAAGTACACTCGCTGTCTTTGTAGTGTGAGCTAGGTAGAGTGAAGCAGCTGTGTCTTTGCAGGCTCAAGTGACTTTTCCCATTCTAGCATAGACAGGTCCTCTGTCCCAAGGAAGGGTTAATCCAATTCAGACATCGTCGTCTTCAAAGTTTCCCAATATGGATCTGGATTAGATTTCTGAATATCACCCAAAACCCTGTGTCACGTTTTGTTCTGCAGCTGTTTAGGTGATGACTCTTGTTGCTGATTGTGCATATTTCGTTGTCTGTAGTGCTGGTGGTGTCCTAGAGGTTGTGTCTCTGGCTTTGCTATTGTGTGAGCTGCAGCTGGTCCCACGTTTTGGTGGTTAGCTTTGTGGCAGAGAAAATGATACTATTTGGCATGAGGATGTGCTCATAAAGAACCAGGTCCATTCCAGCATTTTTCTAACATGCCTCTCTGATCCTCCAAGAAGAACATCTTGCAGCTGTTTTGAAAAGTCATGCCTTGCTCTCCGCAGGATTTTCTTCTTGCTTCCAGATCTTTTTTTCTCCCTGTCTGCTAAAATACCAATTGTTTTCTTTTCTGCCTTCCTCAAATCAAAATATTTAGCAATGGACTTTTCTCCATGACATCCCACTGCATCCCCTAGCTACTGTGGCATGTTCATCAGTATCATTGACATTAGCCAGTTCTCCAGAAACCAGCACTGCCAAGCAGGCAGGCTCCCACTCCTGGACTTGCTCAGCATTTTATTGTCAATTACAATATAGTCGTTGTCAATCTCGTATTGTCAGTGACAGTCCTTCCAATATTGTCACTGGCAGAACCTGAGAAGCTACTTTCCTTGGCCTGGCAGTTGCACTAGGTCATGCTTGGACACTCATGATGCTCCCTTTTGGCCTTGACATCTACAAAGCTAAATCTACGTTTCATAGAGTAGAATGACGATTTGCTTTTCAAGGGCTAGTCCATCTCCTCTGTCCCAACTGCCTGCAACACTGGAGTCTTTCAAACCCTCCCAAGCCACCAGTGCATTTTCTCCTTCTGTCCTTCAACCAGTTTCCCTTCCTCCTTCCAATAGCTGCTGAAAAAACTTCCTGGACCCATCTGTCCTGCAGGTGAGGCAAACAACCAGGGCTACTCAGAGCCATCAGGCTGAGCAGAAGGTGGGTGAGCACAGGGTGGTACTGTAAGTGCTTTGATTCATAGAATTAAAACTCAGTAGGAGTAAACTCACAGCCAGTTTCAGAAGCCCAGGTCCGTGCTGTTCTTCCCACTTCTCACAGGCTTTGGGGTTATCTGCGTTCACCATTACACCTAAACACTTCACTCAGAAATCTTTGCTTTCACCTACCATGTCTGCGACCCCAGAGGTGGCTGGTTTGAGTTGGTCACCGCTGGAGAGGTGACAGATGATAACCCATCTGGCCATTCTTGGAGAGAGCCAGAGGGAGACTTCCTGATGGGGGCGAGGCCTGGGGAAGGCATTTGGGATGGCTGCCATCCACAAACACATCAAAGGTGCGAATGGCTTTTATCAAGAGGCAGTAAAACTTTAATCCAAAGCCCACTTTAATGTATTTGCCACATATTTAAAAGGGAACTGATTTCAGAAATGCTTTCGAGAGGTTTAAAAATTCTCCTGGACCTGTCTTACAACTCTCTCCACTCTGGAAACCTGATGCTTTTGTTTCTGAGATCCCAGATGTTCAGGACTCATGACTGAAGGGAGAATGAGAGCTAAAAACATTTCTAAACCTTTTCTGAAACATGGGCACAAATAGCTTTTTTTCTAGCTCTAAAACTCTGTTAAACTCTGATTTTATTTTTTTAATTACAGACCACGCTTACAGCAAATACCACCTCTTCAGTCAGAAAGTCATACATCTTCCCATTCAGTTGTCAAAAATCCCTCATTTCCAGCTCAGTAAGGCTGCAAGACACTGGCCTTTTGACCTGCTGGGGTGCTTGCCTCTAGTCTGGAGCTTTAGGCCAGTTCTCTTTTGCTGGAAGAAATCTACCTTTAGTGTGGAAAACAGGAGCAATTCCCTGGCAAGATCAGAGGAACTGTAGCCTTTCTCATTTTCTTTCTTTTTTTCTTTTTCTGCGGGAGAGTTTAAACATCACTGCTTTCATTTGGAAAGGGTGAGTGACTTTCCCATGCTGTAATACCCAGCAAGTGTTGAGAGAATGTGGTTACATAAAACCATATTTTTAATACAACCGACAGACTGTCTTGAGAGCTAAGTGTTTTTTGACAGTTTTTATGCACCTGTTAATTCAAAGCTCTTAACATGTGCCAGTTAAAAAGAGCCAGGCACTAAAACATCCACCTCGTGGACGGCAGGGGCTCAGCTGCACACCAGAGCACAGGGAATCCGTGGAAGGTAGAAACCTGGCTTCTCTTACAGGACTGACTGGTACACAACTAATTCAGCTCAGAGCTTTTGTTTCCCAGTCCTGCTTGGTCTTGAAGATTCCTGCTTCTGCTTTGGACCTGAAGAACAGCTGACGTTTCTTTGGGTTGCTTCTCTTTGATTGTCCCAGCTATTGTAGTTATCAGAAAGAAAAGATGCTAAACATCCTGTCAGGGCTATGTCCTTAAAAGAGATGCACTGATAATAACGCCCCACGTTCCTCTACTAAATTTGTACCTCCTCATTTTTGGGATGATGAGGTTGCTTCTTATAATCAGTTGAGGCAGGCATTTGCAAAGCCCAGATGGAAACCTGCTGCTCAGTTCCCCAGCATGTCTGCTCAGGTCACTCTGTGCTAGTTGGTCTGTGTAGACACAGCCTCTCTGTAAGTAACATAAAGTAAGGCTAGGAAGTCCTCCTCCTCTTCTCTAAAATTTTCTTTCCACCCCTTCAGTATCAAACTCTCAATTTAGAGATTTTCTTGGGGTCATTTTAAACTTCCCACACTCAGATCTTCCTTCTTCCTTCTAGGACTTTCTCCTCACACCCTATCTGCTCATATCCCATCTCTGCAGAGTTTTGACTGGCTGTCCACACTGTGAGTCACTTGGTGGCCTTATCCCTGTGGATAAAAGCTTGGAAACCCAGCACACATCTAACATAAAGACTCAAAAAAACAGAAGGCAGATACAACAAATACAAGAAAGCCTGATAATTTTAAGCATTTGCAGGTGCTTAAACAGGAATTTCTATGTTACAAATGACCAACTAACCCTGAAACAAGAGGCCACTCATTTTTTGTACAAGCCCTAGGAATTTGCAACTGTGCATTTGGGATGTGTTGGTGTCATTAGCATGCCACTTTCCTGCTGTATAAGCTCAGTCAAGCCCTCACCTGATTATTGCGCTGCCTTCGGGAGATGGAGCTGTGGCATCTCTAGACCCTTCCTTGATCTCAAGGCCAAGAGGGGTGATGACAATCTAGTGTTAAGCCCAAACTTTGGGCTCTGAATCAAGGCACAGCAGAGAGGTGTGTGAAGGCCAGGGACAAATGTCCTCTGGGGTTGGAGATGCAGCTTGGAGAGGAAAGGGAATTGGGAATTTCAGGTAGGCTGTGGAATCCATTCTGAAGTGGAGGTGAATCCAACACTGCTGTCCTAGCTGGGTTACAAGCGAGCAGCGGGTTTGCCTGTGGCATTGGGGGTTCCAGGAGTGGCCCTCACCCCAGCTGAAGGGGAGGGTGCTCTCAGAGGATGCAAGAGCATGTATGTGGAGGACTAGGGTGCCTTGGTACATCCTGTGTATTGTTGAGCCCTAGCTGAGGAGATCACTGCAAGGTGGTCAGTGGAGCTGATGGGACATGGAGGGCATGTGTGATGGCTATAGCCGAAGGTGGTAGAAAGCCCTGCTAGGGCCTAGCCTTGGGCACAGAAGATGTGCTGGGTTTGCGTGCTACATGATGTAGAGCCTCAGGTTAGTAGGGACCTGCCTCAAATGACAGCTGCTCTAGCCTGGGCAGTTGGCTATGAGCGGGCTCTATTGCCAAGAGCACATCAAGGGCTGTTTGTCTCATCCACTGCTCGGAGCTGATGCCTGGGACTGTTCTGCTGGGTGGTTTTCTGTAATGATGCTGAACATCAATGTTCTTTTACTAAGAGGCATAAATCCCTTTCCCAACAAGCCTGATTGTTTGGTAGTGGGAAGACACGTCATGAGCAACTTTTCAGGATGGTATTAGTATCTCTGAATGCTGCACATGAGCTTGAACTGGCATGAGGGGTTTTTTAAGCAGGAAACACTAGGTGAGGGCCTGTCAGCCAAGCGTCGGAGGGGGCAATAGATGGGGCTACAATTCCACATCACTAACAGTGTGTGCATTGCAAAATCACCTGGCAGGACAAATATGATCCAGATCAGGTGTGTGCACAGCATTGCTTTGTGTTGAATTAGCTACAACATGCTATATAGTGTTTATATTGGCTTCATGTTTTACATTGGCTGCAGGAAGACATATGATACCCCATCTGGCATGAATTCTGTTGGACTAAAGTTACCCCATAACAAGTCAGAGGATGAATTTGACTAGGCAGAGTGGTATACACTGCATCAGTATTTTGCTGCATTGGGGTCACAGCGGTTTTCATCCTGGATACCATCAAACAAAATTTTCTATCTCAGTACTGCTTAACTGTGCAGGTATGTGTGATGCTCATGGGGATGTTTTCCTGAAGAAAATTGAGTTCTGCTCCTGCTGAAAGGTTGCATTAGCATAATTTCTGAGATTCCTACTTCAGTAGCTGCTGCGTGTGGCCTTTACCTGTAGGCTATATCTTTTCAGGGTGCACCTTCCAAGCAAGATTAAGGTGCAGGTAGGGTGACCTCCTGTTCTGGAATGACAGAACTGGAAAGGATCTCAAAATGTCCTCTAACTCAAAGCCTCAGCCAAATCCACTCTATCTGTCCTGACAGATAATTGTCTGATAGTTTCCGCACCCTGCTGTGATCGAGAATTTGTCTCTCAGCAGTAGAAGTTTACCCCAAAGTGTAACTGGAAACTCCACTGCTGCAGTTTGAACCAGGATCTTCTTGCCCCATTAACTGTGTTTGAGGAGAACGGTTCTTCCTCTTCCCGAGGCGCAGCCCTTTCTCTGTTACCCTGTAAAGCATTTGCACAGCAGGCTCTGCAGTGAGACAGGGAGTGAAGTATGCATGGTGAGAAGCATCCAAAACTAGCTCAGATCTGCATTGAGTTTCCAACACTAATCGAGCCATCTGTGACTCATCTTCATGCTTGTGCGTCAACTCGGGTAGATATCCTCAGAGCAGGCAAAGCATTGGATTGCTACATGCTCACATGGACAACAGCACCGCGTTTTGTGGCGGTTGTCCTCGTGAGGGGACAGAGCTATGATGCAAGATAAATTCATAAGGAAAGTATGGTGGTTGTTTACTGCTATATTCAGACTCTGAAACATGCTCCATTTGAACTAGAAGAAAATGGTAGGAGCCGTAATCCTTGATGAGAGCCTAACTACTTTTGAAAACAAGTTGTCTCTCTTTCCATCTGATTTAAATTTGAGAGAACCGATTCATGTCCCAAAGCTGAATGATTTTATCACCTCTTCACCAGCCAGAGTACGTGATGACAGATTTTTTGATCAAACTAAAGAATAACTTTGCTGAAAGATCTCTCAGTTTTCACCCGTCTGAGAAGCCCTGATGTTTCCTTAGAATCTGCTTCGCTCGTTTGCTGCAAAGGTGGTTTGCTCTGAGTGCAAACCAGATCTCTAGGGCTGGAGAGCAAAGGGAGGCTGCAACACAGCCTCCAGATCAAGCTTGGAGGTAGGAGCTTCATTCATTAAGCTCAAAAGATGATGTGTAATTTATTTTGCTTTTTAAGGAGTGTGCTAACTGCATTCAGCTAGAAGCACTGTTCATGAGCTAAAATGTATAAACCTCATTTAGAATGCTAAAATAGTTATATTAATTGTATTGCTTAAAATGTGCAGAGTAAAATAAAATAGGCCCTTTTTTTTTCTGGCTTGCTCTTCTTTGGAGAATTCCTGCAAAGCCAGTGCATCGGTGGATCGGTGATCCTGTACCGTCTTACAGCCAAAAAGCAATTGGCAGAAAGGTAATGCGAATGTGACCTTAAACATCAGAAGGTGGCAAAGTACTTGAATGCTGATGTGCTTTTCCCAACTGCTGCTGACAAATTAATTTCCAGGGCAGATGCAATAGCTGATCTATCTTGGACAAAGGTTTTCCTTTCCACAGCCGTATGCAATAATGAAAACAGCAATTTCCAACGTTACTATCTCCCCAAGAGTAGATCTGTTGCAGACTTCACATCCCCTCACTTAAGGTATCTCCGAGTCCAAACTGGACAGCTTGGTTCCCTCTAAAATCAAGTGGTATGTTCAGAGTATGAATGTCCTAAGGATCTTGGGCTGGAATTTCTCACTGTCAGCTATAGAGGGAGCTTTGATGAGGAACTCAGATCTGGAAGGGACTTCTGCACAATAGAAATTGCCCCGTTTAGAAGGAAATTGAGTAGCCAGAGCTGCAGGGAGAGCTGTACTGATCTACTCCTTAGGGTTTCTGGTCAGCCATGTCCTGGGGTGAATGATTGCGACCTGGATGAATAAAGGATGCTTTGTACTGTGGTCAAATTCAGATACCTGGGGGAGGGTACCAGGGAGTGAAGCAATTCTGTTTGTTTTGAACCAAGACAGTCTTAAAAAAGGGGGAAAAAAAACCCAACCATAAAATAAACCAGAAATATTGAGTCAACCTAGGACATGGTGTTTGATCTGAAACACAATGTTCCATTTTACAGTTTAATTTCATTTTTTCTAAAGTCAGGTTTTTCAATAAAACCTCCAAAAGGCTCATTTCAGAAACACCTACATGAAGTCAACCTCTTTGCTTTGAAAACACTTTGGAATGAAATGTTTTGAAGTTCAAAAAAGAGCCTCCTGTATTAGGCTTGTTGGTTTTGTTTGTTTTTTTGGCAAAAGGTGCTTGTCAAATTCAGCCCAACTTTGTGAATGGTTTATGTCCCTCCGCAATTAAACTCTGGTCAAAGTTACTGTTCACTGCACAAATTCACCCGCTGTATCTACGGATCTGCCGAGGGCAAAACGGAGTCAGTGATTCAACCCGGAGCTGTTCCACCTCCTTGGAACTAGGGAGGAGAACCCAGGGCGTTTTCATAAAGGAAGCGATTCAGCTCTCTGTAATCAAAACCCAGGTCCTGCTTCCTTTCCAAGGGCATCTGGAGTCCCCTTGCTGCAAGTGGCCAAAATTCCCATTGTCTCCCCAAGGAATTAAAGCACACCCTGCCACCAAATGAAGAAACTAGAAGAGCATGGGAAGAAATGGCCCTAACCCCTTTTATTTGTCTGCTTCCAAGAAAAAATATGAGAACGAGACATGAGGTTTCTTTTCAGGCACTTTCTAATGACTCGGATGATCCAACGAAACAAATGAGAGCAGCCAGGAGAGCGCTGTGCTCCAAAAGGGCAGAGAAATATTTGCCAATGCAGCAGCTCTGCAAATGTGTGAGGCTGTTAAGCTCCTAATCCCATGTCTTATTTTTATGAATTTTCACACTAGTGGGATATAATGAACGTTGAGCCCAAAGACATTAATTACTCGGGTTCTTTTTTTGAGAGGAATTTCGATGGAGTGTAACGTTTTAAATTACAAGGTGTGAAATAAACTCTACAAAACTTACAGCTTTAGTGGAGGAACTCCAAAATCAAATAAAAATGCAAAACCGCTGATGAAGTCCAATTTACTGTAAAATGCCCTGGATCATGGTGTTCCAGTAATTTTTTTTTTTCCCCTACATACTTTGGTTAAAATAATTTATATCCGCTGCAGTGTTTATGTACCTTAAGCTTTATTTATTAAAGGATATGTATATTTCAAGCCCGGTTTTAATGAGACATGCTGAAATCTGTAAGGTACAGTGCGACTTTTGTTCTAATCAGCACTAAATCTCTTCTCTTTACTTTTTCTGTGTTGAAAACATTCATGTTGGACGGAAAGAGCAGTGTGTGTATGTGCGTGTATATAAATTTCAGATATGTATAAATATATATGTAAAGTAATAAGCAAAATTTATTTCTCTCTTTCTATCATCAGGGCAAATAATCCATCATTGTTCAGTCTGAGCACTTAAAATCATGGATGGATTTTATCCTTCTTCTTAGAAAGGGACAATTACTTCTTTTTTAGGCAAATTATTTATTTGCCAAAGATTGTGCTTTAGGTTGGCTGAAAATGTTTGTGAATTCACATCAGCTTGACGAACTGTTCTGGCAAAGGAAGAAAAAGAAAGCCAAGCATTTTGGCTTTGTTTTCTAATGAAATATTTTGAGATTTCATTTTAAAACAACACCCTTAAACTAAAGTTAACATCAACTAAAAAATACTTGGGAAGCTTAGAAACTTCTTAAAATTGGGAATTAAATGGGGCCTTAGGGAAGTTCCTTGGGGGAGCTGCTTTGAAACTTTCTTCCTGTGTTTTCACTTTTGCAAGTAAATAGAAAATATTTTTGCTCAGATAGATAAATTTGAAAACTGTAATGTTTAATGGCCATTTCAGTGTAGCATTAGGAGTAAGCTGTAAAAACTCCGTTAGGAACTTAATCAAGCTTAAGCCATATTTTCAAGACATTGTAGAAAGCCTGCCTTTCATTGACACCTCCAGACAAGATAAAAGGTATTTAACTGCTTAACCTTTACTGATAGTACTGGAACATGGATATGACGGTGGTCATGCAGAAGTCCCTTGGAGTGCCTAAGCCGCTATTGAAAATGGTTCTTAGGCTTCTAAATCCCTGTAAATGTAGTACTTAGGATGGATATCATGGGCAGGAAAGTGACTGTCTTTCCTTACAAAACAGTTTTTGATGAAAATGAAAAAGTCCGCTTCTGCCAATTTTCATTTCGATTTAATGCGAGAAGGAAATAGAAAAATCTTCAGTTTAAAGATGCCTGTCACAAAGAGGGCAAAATAAAATCTCTTCTGCTTTTAGAGAAGTGAAAAATGGAAAATTTGTGGTAAAAATCAGCTTTGCTAGGCTTTTGCCCAAATATCTGTGTTGCGGAGGCTATCTGTAAAGAAAAGAAGGTTTCAGGTCTGGTGAACTTGATTTCCTCCCTGAGCTTTCCTCTGCACATAAAGCCACTTATTTTTCTGATGAAGTTAAAGACACAAGTTCCCAGCAGAGTGAAGTGAAGTCTGGGGGCAAAGGGGGGAGACTTTTCTCTGTTTCATGGAAAATGTTTGCTTTAGAAGTGAATGTGTTTCTCGAAAGCGAACCCCAAAGCCCAGAAATGGCTGACCAAGGAATTTAAAGGGAGAAACGCTCGGAGTCGGGGAGCAGAGTAATAAAGTACAGGTTTGTTCTGTAACAAATTCCAGCGCTTGTGAGACTTTTTTAGACATATGGAAGTCCATTTAGGAGGAAAATTGGTTGCAGGCGCTGATTCAGAACCTATTGGAATCAGTGGAAATGTTTCCATTGTCTTCTGTCCTGAAGAAATGCTGTTTCTGTCCTTCCTTCCATCCGTAGCCTGCACTCACTCTCTAGGCCATATGGATTTCATCTCCCTCAAAGACATGTAAGAGAAGAGGGTTTGGCTGTTTAACGGCATGATGTAGCTATGTGGACAGGAATGGTTGATTTCTACTTGATTGGCTACAAATCAGGTAACCAACGCCTGTTTCGAGTGGCCAGCTTCAGAGAAGTTATCTGGGTGCATCTGGCTTTCCTATCGCAGAGCCGACCGTGGCTTTAATCACATCAGCACGCTAATTGTGCCCCTCAAGAAGAGCTTGGAGGAATGAGGGTCTGTGTTTTGACAACCGTCAGATTTCTTTATTGCTGACCATAATTGCTGGGCTGTCCCTGGGAAAGCGCGCTGGCTAATTGCTTATCTGGATAGTACCCCCTTCAGCTATTTCGGCTCAGAGACTTTTCTAGTATTAAACCCCAGAGCCAGGCTGCCTGCAGAGGGTGGGTGAACCAAGCTTACCAAGAACTGATTTTAAAGGATCGACTCCTGTTTCTCTCTCTACAAGGCAGGCTTCCAAAAATGGGGGCACGGAGGGAGATGGATGCTCACAAGCACTCCCTGTTCTCAGTGGGTGTCACCTCCAGATGAACCTGTTATCATTGCCACCATCTGCCTCCTACCATTATGGCCAGGATAGGTCCCACAGAAGGGATGACAGCCTGCAGAGCAAGAAATGTTGACGCATTTCAGCCTCTAGAGGAAAACAGTGATATTTTCAGACTGGAGCTAGGTGTGAGAGGGAGCATGAGATCAGATGTGAGATGCTGGACAGAGGTGATTTTCTGCCGTCAAACACCACCTGTTTTAATGGAACCAGTCTGAAAGAAGCCCTTACCAGGCATGCAGAACGTGTTAGCAAGCAGCTGAGCGGGGCTTCTGGAGTGGGGCTGACACAGCTGACACATGGATGCAACAGGGTCCATGCTGGATAGGGTTAGTGTTTTCTGGAGGAAATCACGACAAATCCATGAGCGCACACAGCAGGCTGAGAACGTGGGGCTGGAGCTCAGCTCCTCCCGCCACCTTGGACCTGCTGCATGGCCCAGACAAGTCCCTTCCCTTGTTCCCTTTCATCTGCCTTGCCCCTCCGATGCTCCGTGTCCTTTGGGGTAAGATCTACCTTACGCAGAGGCACCCGTCTCCACCTCCTGTTTGTAATGACAATCCCAGTGCTACCGTCATCCCCAGCGTAAGTGGACGTGCCAACAAGGAAATCTTCCCTGAAACTGATTCTGGGTATCAGCTGGGTCTGTTCCCCTCCTGTCTCCACTGAACTGCAAGTTTCATGGCAATCTTCTCTGGGTATTCTGGACAATGAATGTGTTTCTTGCCATGTAATTAAATTATCCACTTTAGAAAGAAAAAGATGTGGTTTTGTTCCCATTACAAAAACAAACAAACAAGGACTGATATTTATTACAGGCCAAGGCTACTCAACAAGTGTTTTCTGGAACTCTAATAAATTGCTGAAGAAAGTTTACAGCTGAGCCCTAAAGATGGTTTAGTTTTCCAAGTAGCTGGGATGTATTTATTTCCCATTTTCTTAACCCGCAGCATGGTGAACAGCTTAACGTGCTCTTTCCAGGGTTCAGACGGTGTCAACCCAAACCCACGCTCTTCACCCCGAAACAGTTAACCACTTTTTAATTAAAACCACGCCAATTATTCATTTTCAAGTTTTGCATTTATTTTTCCCCATTTGCGCAGCCTGCTATTTGGTTTTGCTTCCACTTCATTAAAACAGCTTAGAAAAAAAAAATTAATAAAAAAACAAACCTTAAAACCCCAGCCACACACCCAAACCAAACAACACAAGTATCTGGCAAGGAGCCTTTCAAACGGTGTTTTGGGTGTCAAGGGCATATCCGTGAAGCAAAGGGCCGTGTAGATTAGTGATGATCTTGCTTTGTGGAGAAAGCTTTGTCCTTTGAGCAGGGGGCAAAAAGAAGAGGTGGGCTTGAGTGTCAGAAAGAAAGCAGCAATGCAGGAAGCCCCAAGGACACCAGTCTACAGATTGCGAGAGAGAGGACCAGTGACCATCAGCGAGCGGGTCAGGGCACCCACGTGCAGCTGCTCTGGGGTCTCCATCATGTTGCGTTGCCCATGCAACGGGTAGTTCAGCAGCCAGGCCCAGGGACTCTCATCCTGCAACAGTTTAAACACATCATTTGTGCATGAAGATGAGTGCGGACAGATGTCCCTGTGGGAGCAAGGCACTTAAATGAAAGTTGTTTGTTAAGCACATGCTTAAGTATTTGGCTGGATTAGCAGACTGGTATTGAAATGATTGCTTTTTGAGAGAGCCCCCAAAACATTAGAAAGTTGACTTTTTTTTTCAGTTCCTTACTGGGCCTGCCAATGACATCATTCGTTTGCAAGATGAGAAAAAGTGTTTAAACGAGATTGAAAAAAAAAAAAAAATTAAACAAGACGCAATTTTAATGACCACTTACAAAGGAGATTTATGGATGTGCATAAAGCTGCTTTCCATGGGAGAGGGACTAAGCTTTTAACAGTTACCTTCCTTTAGATTTTTTTTTTCCCTCTTGCAATATAATACCCACAAATATTTGTGAGTTGTGACTGTGTTCCAAAGAGTTAGTCCTCTTCCAGAAAGGGGGGTGGAGAGAGAAAAGACGAAAACAGTGGTGCCAATTTGTCTGCCCAGACTCTGATTATGGGAGGGTTGGTTTTTTTTTCCTTTCCTGCAGGGGAGAGAAGCTAGTGGGACACTTTCTCTCTCTGGGGTTAGGGATATCTGATATCCATCCCAAGAGCAGTCCAGCAGACTGAACTTTCATCTCCAGCAGTGAAGGATTTAAAAAAAAAAAAACAGCAAAACCAACAACCAAACCTTGTGGATAAACTTCTCAGCTAAATTTGC
Organism: Aramus guarauna; assembly: GCA_013400195.1. NCBI lineage: Eukaryota > Metazoa > Chordata > Aves > Gruiformes > Aramidae > Aramus > Aramus guarauna. The sequence goes on along the minus strand of VXBL01005394.1, from coordinate 667,812 downwards.
AGGAGATCTTGGAGTTTCTGCTGGGGAAATTAGGACCATTTGAACATCTGATTGTAAAGAGCAGAGATCTTTATAATGTGCATGGAGAAGGGGAGAGAGAGAGATCATTTGGAGGAACGGAGGTGGTTTCAATACTCTATTTATTTATTTGCGTGCCCTGGGCCCTGCCCTTCTCCCGCCTAGCCTGCTATCCAGTGACCCTCGGTGCTGATTAAAGTTCCCGGGTGACCTCTGAGTGCTTTTGTTACCCTGCCTGGTAATAAAACCCCGCTTAAACGGCTGGCTTATCCAAACCCACGACTCTTACACTGCCAGCTCTGGAGCCAGCTCAAGTCTGAGCCCTTGGGAACACATGGCTTAGCCCTGATTTAGGTTGGCTAGCTCTGTTTAGCTGGGGGGCAGGGGGTTCCTGGTGGCCATCAGGTAGCCATGATAGGCGAGTGGGCAACTGGAAATGGCCACAGCCTGGTTTCTTAATAGGGCAAAGTCCTGGCTCCTGAGGCAAGTAACCCTACTGAAATCCTCCAAGGGGATGGAGCAGGCTTAGTGCAATGAAGACAAGCGCCATTCACCTGCAGGACCCCGTGCTCACACGGCTCCTGGCCGCCGGAGCAAAGCCATGGTGGGGAGGTGTTTGTGCTGATACTGCTGTGGTTTCCTAGTGCGATCTATGAACCCCTGCCTTATATTGTCTTGAGAGGTCGTGATGGGTGTCATCTGCTCCTTCCACCTCAGACATGGTGCTGATCCTTGGGATCATCTCAGGGCAGTGCTGACACAAACCTCCTGCACAAGCAGCCGCCAGGGCCAGCGGCAGAGCTGGTAGCCACCTGGGCATTCCTAGCAAGAACAAAGCCAGGGGAGTGAAGAGCTGAACTCTAGTTCAGATCCACAGACCATCCAGGCTGGAGGTGAGGACATTTTCTTCCTCATAGCCCCTCTTCCACTTGGTGGAAAGCTTATAGTAAAAGAAAATAGGAAGCTAGTTCTTGCCATTGCCAGCTGGTGAATGCGCTTGTCATCTCTTTTGAAAACTAGGTGGCAACTGATGAAGCTCAGTCTGTCTTGAAATCTGAAAATTGGGACTTGTATAGACAAACTGATGAACAAATTTCCACTCTCCCAGCCCCCTCCTCCAGTTGTGTTTTGTAAATGATGAGGCAAGGGAAGGGCTCCAGCCCTAACTGGGTGGGGGGAGGTCTGGGCAGGGCAGTTTCAAAAAGGTAGGAGCCCTGCTAATGAAAACTCCAACCCAGGTGCTGCACAGACAGCCCAGCTGCCTCTACCTTGAAAATCAAACCTCTGAGACTTGGGGGTACTGCCAGGGGCCCTCCAGATGGGACTTTGCAGAAATATCATTCAGGAGGAGATTTCCCTGGCTGTATTTGGCCCAGGACTCCCTCTCCAACCATTAGCTGACCATGCCACCAAGCCTGCTACGTGGTGCCAGTTGCTGCAATATTCTGTTGCTGTGAGGTGGTTTTATCCCCCCCCTCAGGTACCACATACCTTCCCATCCTTCCTCACTGCTACCACACATGACCAGAGGAGATGGCAAACAGAGAACCCCTTTCTTGGTGTCCTGGGCCACGTCCCTTATTACAACTGGTACCCAGCAAAAAAAAAAAATGTAAGTGCATGGCCTTGTCCCACCATCCACGCAGGGCTGGAGCCCCATGCGTTGTGCATGTGTGCAAGAGCTCTCCTGCCTCAGGTTCTAAATCTTGTACAGTGTCAATGCTGCGATATTCCTAAATAAGTTCCCGAAGCCTAGTATTTATCACCCCTGTGAAGCAGTAACAAGCCACCTCGCTGTGACTGGAGATGTGATAGCACTTCCAGGAATGATTGTGTGTGATGTGAACTCAGCCCCTGGTTCAAAATATTATGCAGAGGAATAATAAATCTCAGTTTTAAATTGCTGCCCCATTTAAGCTTTGATTAGACTCTGATGGTCTGTTCACCCTGGAGCTGCTGGTATTAATCTGCATGCTAAACCCTAATTATAAACTGCTCATGGCATTTCCAGATGATGTCAAGATGTTTGGGATTAAAAGAAACCCTGATGTTGAGTTTACAGCTTGAAATGACTGTAGACTACCTGATCCCCACAGATCTAATAACGCACCTCTATGTGGGAAAGAAAGGAAGAAAAGAGGGAGATTTGGCCCAAGTGTATAGCAGGAGTTTGTGGGGGAGAGGTCTGGCTCCAGACTTGAATGTGTGCATACATATCCAAACACTTACACACACGTGTAAGGTGATACACCTATATGCACACACATGTTCCTGCAGGTGCTCTCTGTCTCCAGCTCAGTGTAGTTCTCATCCAGCCCTGGACAGAACAAGTGCAAAGAGACTTGAGACCAGACGTTTCAGTGAATCAGCACGACAGGGTGATGGGAGGAAAGCTTTCCACGGCAAAAAGTTCTGGTTTGGCTTCCCAGCACCTGGGCATCAGCACCAGAGTCCAGCAGCGGGGATATTGCTGGGCTGGGCAAAGGACAGGACAGTATGGATGCAGCCTGAGAAGTGGCCAGCAGCAGAGAGATGCCTCTCATTAGCTTGCTCCTAAGGAGCTGTGGCTGATGTTTTGGGGTGCAAAGGGGTGGAGGTCTATCTCGGAGCACTCCCTCTCCAAAGTAGCTGCTGTGGCGTGTGTAAGAGAGGAGTAAGCATCATTTGTGCCCTCCTGTCCTCTGAATCACCCACCTACACTGCTTGCACCCTGTCGATGTCCTCAGGAGAGCAGTCCTGGAGAGCACCCAGCATGTCTTGGAATAGCTGAGCACCTTGCACGGTTAAGGCCAAGCAGTGCAGAGCAGTAATAAATTGTGTGTGCATTTTGGTCAGGTTTCCTAAAGGCACAAGCTTGTGCAATGGTCCTGGCTGTTAGCTCCTCCTTCTCCCTGCTGCCCTCCTGCAATATTAATTTTAAACTGCTAGGATGAAACAAATTTAGCAAATTGAAAAAGAGCTTTGAAGACATCACATGCTGACAAGTTTCATGAAAATAAGGTACGGAAAAGAGACCCAAACTACTTTCCTTCTCTGAGCAAAATGCTTCACCTGAGTGCCATGATATTATTAGACAACTGAAAACCTACACCTGTGTGTCACAGCCTCCACAGGTTCTTTTGCCTGTTTTGTTTGTTTGGGTTTTTTTAAACCCAGGTAGAAGAGAAGATATTTAGGACACCTGAAACAAGTGGATAGTCTGTGTTGGGAAAGGCATGTGATGTGGTGCTCAGTGCAGAAGAGTTGAATGTGGGAGCAGAGCAGGTGAAGGCTTGGCTTGCTTGGTGCCTTCCTGTGTCCTCCTAATGCAAACTACAAGGCGTGTGAGCTACCCTGGGGATGTTACTGCTGCTCTGAGTATTTCTTGTTGGCTTGCAAGACCCTTGGGAGGGTTGTCAGCTCCTGTTTGTTGCACCTGAAAACTGTCACCAAGACTGTGGTGCTAGGAAGCCCCTGTTCAGGCAGATGTGAAGGTGAGGGGATCATTTCTGAGGGCTTATAGCATACTTGGGTAGTCCATTCTTGGAGCTGCTGAACCACAGGTGCTGCAGTGCTGGGTTTCATGGGAAGTTTCAGGAATTGGAGCAAATAGTCAAGGCAGAGACTTTCTCACTGACACTGCAGATTGAGCTTGTAACTGTCTATGAGAAAAGAAAGCAGAAGCAAATGAGCTGGTCATCTGCAGAGGCACAGAGCTTTGGTTTTCCCCTTCTTGATATGCAACTGGGGGAGGGAGAATGGGAGAGTTTGTGGTTTCTGCCTAACCTTTTCTGAGCAGCAGATATGGTCACAGTATAGGAGATAGATTTTGATGGTAACTCTCACTGATGTCTTTCAGAATGATAATTGCTTTTGGGAGCAGGGAGCCAAACAAGCCTCTGCAGTGTGAGGCTTGGCCTTTCAGTTGTGGATGCTTTACCTAGCAGATTTCTGGCTGCTTCAGGACCTTTGGGCTTTCTCCTCTCCTCCCGTGGCAGCAGAGGCTCAGAGGTCCCTGCCTCTGTGAGCAGGAGGCAATCATTTGCTGGACAGCATGGGAAGGTGGAGGAATGGGGCTGTGAGCAGCCGCCAGGCAGGCGCATGTTGGAGAGGAAAGGTGGGATGGGAGGATGGTGGGGAATGGGAGCTTCCTCTTCAGCCTGACACCAGGCCAGTGGTGAGGTGGGAAATAGATGTCTAGCTAACTGCTTGATGGCCTGTGGGATGTTGAAATGGTATGTGTGTTTGCTCTCATGGGCAATCTGTGGCGTGGAAGTCCTTTCCAGCCTGAGGGTCATGAGAACTGGGGTATCCTGTCACCTCTGCTTTGGTTTTGATGCTGAGGACAAGCTGCCTTTGCATCAGTTTCCCCATCTGAAACAGGGGGAAGTGTGTTGAGATCTTTGGATTACAGCAGGCATAGTGTGGCTCATTCCCCTCCTATGGCTCTTTATTTTACAGAAACTCCTGTAGGCCCTAGAGCGAGTGCATGGGCTGGCTATTGGACACTCACACAGGAAGAAACTGATGTATCTGAGATGCCCCATCCTCTTCTGCCTTCACAGCTGGTGGCTGGAGAGGGAGGAGGTGAACAATGGAAGGCATTCAGGTAAGGTGACAATATCTGCCTGTATTCTAACCTGAATTTTTCTAAAATTTGGAATCGAGTTAAAGGAAACAGCTAACAAAGGGTTATTTCATGCTTGTCTTGTAAAGATGATCCTACTTCTGTTTTAGTGGCTGGCTGAGATCTGCAGCTATGTAGGGCCCTGGGAGCCCTTGGCTTGCTCACCCAGGAGCTCAGAGAGCATGTCCTTCATCCCCTCCCTCTCCTCATCTTTCTGGTTCTTTCTCTTCTGTTTATCTTTTGCTCATGATCTTTGTGGGCCACTTTAGTCCATCACTTCTCATGTGACTTATCTCCTGTATCTGCCAAGGTCCCTTCACCCATTTCCTCAAGCCTGGACTGATCCCCAGTACAACAGGATACCCTGCCACAAACAGCACATTCTGCTACTTTATCCTGGTGGGATTTTTTTCCCCTGGTACTATCTCTGCTTCTACTTTCCTTAGGCTTCCCATGGGCAAACCACACTCTCCATGGAGAAGAGTATCGTGGATGCTGCACTAATTCTGCCCTCTGGCACATGCAGAACAGAGCAGCAGTGCTTTGAAAGACAAGCCTGGTCATCCTTAAGGCACTGCAGATGATCTAGGGAGAGTTCATTATCCAAGGTGGCAACACAGTCACCATCCTTCTGAGAGCCCAGGGGGTTCCTGCCACACTCGTTTCCACAGTGCAGGTGTGCCTTGGCCTAGGGTCTGCCTGGTCATTGCAAATCGAGAGAAGAGCCACAGCCCTGTGGTGTTTTGTGCAGTCTTGGAGGCCTCTCACTGTTCCTAACCCTTTTGAGTCAGACAGAGCTGGAAGAGTTTCCCTTGGGTTTATCTTGTCCCTCAGCAGAGTTCTCCCACCCAGTCGCAGAAATGCAGTTGTGTTGCAGGAAAGGTGTTTAGGCCATTTCCAGAGTGTCAATCTGGCATCCTGTGTTGCTGTTGAGCCTGTGGGTGCTGGAGTATGGGGAGCACCTGTGGCTCAGGTCAGGGTAAGCCACAGTAGCCAGTCTTGGAGCTGGGCCCCTTTATTGCCTTGCAGGAGAGACTCTCCCTTTGTAGCAGATGCACATGTGTTGATATGGTCACCCTCAGCACCAGCATGCTTTCACCCACCATCTTTCCAGGGCATCTCCTGCTATTGGGCTGCGTTCCTAAACTCCAAGGCTGGGAGAGTTGTCTGAAGGACGCCCTTAGACCTCGGGAGATCTAAGAAATACTTCTTACCAGGGATGTCAGTGAGAGTATCAGTGAAGGTGGTACAGCGTTCTTGTTCTGGTTTCTGTGGCTTCTGCTGTCACCCCCATAGCAGAGGTTGCCTGGAGCTAAAAGCAGCCCCCCTGCTTTCCCCAGTGGAAAGGGATGTTTATGGCTTGGGACTCCCCAGCACCCACTCAGAACAGCCAGGTCAGCTGCAACATTTAAAGGAGAACAGAGAGAAAGAGGGTAAAACCCAGCTTACCAAGAAAGAAGGTGGCCAAATCTCTGGGAAAAGCAGAGAAAAGGGTTTTTCATGCACTGGGTAGCTCACAGGGGTGTGTACAGATAACAGTTTTTCAGAGCAAGGAAGTGTGTACACCCACCCACCCTGCTGTGCCTTAACCTGAAGATCCAGAGAGCCAGGGTACGAGATGCCAGACACAAGAGCCAGCCAGATGCAGCCCTGCACACCCGCATGACGACACAGCTCCTTCGCCATCCAACACGTGGACATGTACTGCAGGACATCACACTCAAATGCTCCCTCACATGCAGAAAAAGTGCCACACCAGTATGCAATGAGGCACACGCTGCTCTGCATGTAGATGCACACACAGTGCTTTTGGGTGTATGTACACCCACGCATTTGTGTGCACTCGTGCAACCTTGCCCCAGTTCTTTTCCTGGCCTTTCCAGCTTGTCCCCCCAGCTTTACTCGCCCCCAAGCTGGGGACAGCAGAGCCCTGCAGCCCTGCCATGCTCATTTGGGTCTTTGAGACTGCAAAGGGTAAACTGGGACCAGAGGGGGGGGCCTGAAAGCAAACTAATGATGAAAATGTCTCCTCCATGCCTGTGCCTTAATTAAATGCATGGAGAGGCTTGGGGAAGCACATCTGTTTTCAATCTGGAGCCCTTTGATGGCATCAAATGTTCTTTCCCCAGATCAGGGGGGATGGAAATTCTGGGCTGGCTGTGGCAGCTCGGAGCCCAGGCTCCAGCCACTGGGATGCAGCAGCCTTTCCTGGCCCGCAGGACCTTGTCCCTTGCCACCAGCCCTGCTGCCCTCGGCGCCCTTCTGCTTCCATCAGGGGTCCGGGGGTACCTCCCTGCACCTCTACCTGTCCTTGGCCACAGGGGCTGGCCAGGCCAAACTCCTGGGACCTCTTGGCTTGCCAGCCTGAGGACTTCTGAGTGTGTCCTCCTCCTGTCTCTTTCTTTGCTGTTTGTCTTTCTGCCTTTTTTTTCTTTCCTCTTCTGCTCTTGCTTTTGCTCTCCTTTAGGTCTGTCTTCTCTTTGCTAGTTCTCTGTTGCACTTTTTCTTCCTCTTTCACTATTTTTCCTCTCTACTGTTTGTGCTTTCTCTTCCATTTCTCTTTGTCACCTTTTTCATCTGCATTTCTCATTTCCACTATTTCTGCACTCTTGCTCCTCTCCTCTGCCCCGGGAGCCTTCCCCTGGGCTGTGCCCACCCTCCCCTCCAGGTGCAGCTCTGGGTGACAAGGAGGGATGGAGGACGGGACCCCCAGACCCCTCTCACCCACCCCCCACC
>VXBL01005394.1:575711-654789 GCA_013400195.1 Aramus guarauna | reverse complement strand
ATTTCCATGAAAATTAGATTTTGAAATCTCTCATAAAACTTAAAGGTTTGGTCTAAACTGCTAGAACACTTTTAATGAACATCAGCTTTCTGTCATCTGCACCGAGTTTCCACTACTAGCCAGTCTATTTTCCATCTTTTTGATGATGTATAAAGCAGTGATCGCATGGGAAAATATTATCTCAGGGTTAATTTGTGCAATCCTTACTCACACGAGTCATTGCATGCAATTCAATGGACTGCTTATATGTATGCCAACTGATGAGTAGTAGCATTTAAAGACTTGACCAGCAGCCTTGAGTCATGCAAAAAACTTTGGTTATTTGGGCCGGTGGAATATTTCTGTGCAGGCATGAAATGGTTTTGCTGCCTGCGTTCAGGGGCACGATCCTTTTGCCTTTTGGGAGAGGTGCAACGTGCATCAAAATATGTGACGTTAGGAAGCCCAGAAAGAAAGAGCAAGAACATGGACGGACTATTAGCAGGAGGGACTGGGAGAGTTGAGTGTTTGACAAGGCAGACGCAGAATTACAGGGTGATAATTCCTTTGAGGATATAGTCTTTTTTCTTTTTTTTTTTTTTTTTCCCCTGGTAACTGAGTTTGCTCCCATGGTTTTTGATATCACTGGAATGGCTTGATGGGATTGTAGGTGTTTATTCCTGGTTGCAAGTTGTTTATGATATATTTAATAGTTTTTGAAACCCATATTAAGTAGCCCTGAGGGAGCTGTGCTCCTGCTGGGCCTCCGTTGCATAATGAAGTACATCATGAGTATTTACCAAGTGTCACAATATTCCAGACTTGGGCCTCTGTTTCTGGGAGGATGAATCACTGCATTGCTGGTTCCCCACCCTACTTGCCTTTCCTAAAGGAGGCTTGGATTTCGGGGAGGATTGTGGAGATATGAAGTGAGAATCATCACAGCCTGGCTGGAGGAGGGAGCTGTTGTCAGGCTCTGATCTGATTTTGATCTGGTTTTGCAGCTTTATCTGCAGGGTATAGGTTTTTACTCTGGTTCCCCCAAGAAAAACGTGTTGTATGGTCTCCATGTGTAGGAGATACCTTCTGAACCCCCTGGCTGCTCTGGTGGGAAAGCAGGCAGTTTAAAGGGGTGTGGTGATGATCCCAGGTGATCCCAGTGGGGTTTATGGCAATCCCATGGGGTGTGGAGAAGGATGCTAGCAGTGCCTTCCCTTGAGGGGGAGATGCAGCAGAAATTCAACCTCTTACTAGCCACTGGAGAGTCTCTGGAGACTCTGTGTTCCAGACTGTGTCAGTGGAAGCACCCCTGTGCATGGACGGGGGTGCCACCAGCCCCGTGGCATGGGTCTGTAAGGCTTTGTCTGTTTGTCACCTTGCATTGTGACTGCAGCACTCTTAGAGTCAGGGGTCCGAGGGTCCTCCAGGACAGTCCTCCAGTTCTTACTCCTAGATTTGCTGCTCCTGCTCACATTTGTCATTCCTGCATTGATCTGTAAATGCGTGGTGTGTACCTAACCTGCTGTTTCCTTTCCTGCACTCTTTCTGCTGGACCTCAGGATGCTGTGAGGTGGGGATGGGAGCTCAGCAGAGGTGCACTACATGTCTGCTGGGACTATGGTGGCATAATTTTGAGAGAAGTTTCTTTCAAATGAGAACATCTGGAGGATGCTGGTTGGGAAGGGAAGGAAGGGAGAAGCAGCACCAAAGCTGAGGGCCACCTCCTGCAATGGAAAGCCTGACATCTGCAAGGATGAGTCTGTGAAGGCCAAAGCTGGGAAGAGAGGCCTGATGAGCAAGCCAGTGAGCATCTATTTCAGCTTACATAGCTTTCTGGGCTGCTCTCTCCCCTCCAGAGGCCGAGAAAAGGTTATGCCAGTGTTTAAAGCACTGTCCCAGACAGTCTGGATTTGTCGTGCCCATACGAAGTGAACATTTGCCTTGGAGTGGCAGTCCAGGACCTCCTGGTGCCTTGCCTTCCTGGAAGGGAAGGGTAGAAGAGAGGTGAAGGGAGCCAGCTGTGCTCTTAGCAAGTCACTACATCCTATTGCAGCATCCAGTTCATATTCCACCCAAATTTTCCCCCATTTCTGGCTAGAGAAATTTTCCTACAGGAGAAACTCCAGCCAGTCAGCGAGACTGCTGGGCAGGGCAAACGTCCAAAGAGCCGCTTAGTATCTGGCTAGGACCATCTCCACGTCTTGATGAGCTGCTCAGGCAGCAAAACTGCTCTTGCACGGAGAGCTGGAATTCATCAGGAGCCTGGGGACATTGCTTCCTGCTCTGAGCCCACCAGCGGATGAACTCCTCCTGTGGCATATTTGACCAAAGTAAAGCCAAAGTTATCCGTGGCCCTGTGCATCTGGGGCAAGACAAAATCGCCAGCAGCAGCTGCTGATCGGGCAGGCTTGGAGAAGGAAAATGGCATCCAGCTCCGAAGGGGACTAGCGCTGGGAACAAAGCAGGATGCCTGCAGGTGATGGAGCCGGGTGGGTGGCTGCAGAAGGCACCATCCAAGTAGCTTCCATCCCTCTTTTGTAGCTGGTATAGGTACTGGACCAGTCAAGGTCGGGTAGGTTTTGAACCCATGGGGACCTTTAGTAGTCTGCTCTTTGCTCTTGGTTTTGTTGTGTTTGTGGCAGGTGAGTTGGGCTGACCCACAGCCAGTGTGCTGGCAAAGCCGTGAAGACCATCTCAGTGCTTCTGGAAATCGTCGTCTTTTTTGGAAGCATCACTAATACAACCAACATTTGGGAGGGGGAAAAAAAAAAAAAGTCATGCTCACAGCTTTCAAAGAGCCATCACTTCTCCATGTCAGCTCAGCAGAGTCAGGGCTCTGTGGGGAGGGATTGGACTTCAATAAGGAAAAGTGCCTGAGCCGTAACAGTGAAAAGAGAGTGTTAATGCTCCGGGCCTGGTGCTGCAGAAAGGGCTGCCCTTGCCGGTGGCTCTGCAGGCAGCTCCTGTCCCTGTGAATTCTGGGCTGCTTTCCCGTAAAGCTTTACAGCGCTCTCCCCACCCTGTGGTTTGAAACGCCAGTAACACTTCATACCCGTTATCCTTCTGCATCCGTGCGGCGTCGCGTTTCCCCCTGGGTGGAAGGTACAGAGCAGAGGTTTGTGAATCCAGCACCGAGTTCCTGCTCAGGGTGGATGACTCCCGTGCTGGAGAGAGCTGGTGACAAGTCTGTGTCTCTTTCCTGAACGTGTTTGCTCCCATTTGGCACTGGGAAGACTGTCTAGACATGAGTTGGTAGTGCAGCCTGTCCGGTCTTGAGTGCTTGAGGTTGTCAGAGCAAATGTATTGGTGATTTTTGCAGTGAAAGAGAGGAAAAAAGCTTTCAAGACCAGCCCAGAGCCAAGCTCTGCGTCCTGCTGCCTTCATTCTGAATGCTGACAGGAGTCTGAACCTCTCCGTGGATCAGGGGTGGAGAGCCAAGGTGGTGGTGGAAACAGAGGTCTGGATTTTATGCGCGCACACAAGGCAGCCCGCTGGAGGAGGCATTTGTCTGCTCCGCGTGTTCCCCAGGCAGCGTAGGGCCACTCCGCCTGGGCTACCGCAGGGCAGGTTTGTAGGGTACGGCGTTTGCTGGTGCTGGGAACAGCCCACCCAGAAAAAACTTACACCCAAATTTAAATTGCAACAGCAGGGCTTTTTTCCCTCCAAACATCAGTAGAGATAGCTCAGTAGGATGACCGAGCCTGTCTTTTACTGCTCAAAAATGCCGTAGTGCCTTGGCTGCAGAGTCTTGAAGTCTCTTTTTTTGTTTTTTCTGTATACTTGCTGCCGTGACTTGACTGAGCTCACCTTGGTACGGTAGTTTTCCTACCGATGTAACTGGGTATGGTCCTGGCCTCTCACTGAAAGCTGCGAGGGGCAAGTTATACGAGAGCTTGGCTTTAATAGCAATTCGGGAAGATTCTCCTCCCTCTGCATCGCCCCCAGCAAATTGCTATTTCATCTGCTGCTGTCTCTCTAATCGACCACCTTCCGTGTTAATTAACTGATTAGCATTGGGGAGATCCCCTTCTATGAACTGGAGTGACTTCTAGCAAGTTTGTTCCTGCAGGGAACCCACCTTCTGCTCAGGTGCACCCGAGTGCACCCCATACCCTCGGGGCGAGTTGTGTTTGCTGCATGAACCTGTTCCGTGGGGTGAAACAGTTTTCAGTGGCAGATTTTTGCATGCAGACTCGGATCTCCTGAACATCTTGAGATGCTCGGGCTTTCCACAGACCCAAAGGATGCAAAGTGTGACACGTGCCGGTAGATCCCTGAAGCATTTGGCAGCAGGCAATGAAATTCCCAGCAACTGGTTGGGACGGTCACGCTCTTTTCCTTGGCTATAGCGTGATCTTGAAGGTTTGGCCAAAAAGATCTCTTCTTACAGTTTGTTTCATTTGGACAACTGCTGATACGTCTCATGGAAACTACGGGAACTGCTCAGGAATAAGTGCTTGCGACGCATTGCTTGTTTGTGATTTGTTTTTCATTGTTTCTCCATTAAAAAAAAATATAAAAATCAGCTAATCAGTAAAAAGAAACAATCACCTGTGATTTAGGAGAGGGATCTCTCATTGTAAATAATAAATTAGTGTCAGGAGACTGAGCAGACAGAATGGTTGATGAATATCCTGCAGGCTGAAAGTTGTTTATCAAGCCTTTTTGAAGACTTATGACTAACAAGCTCATTTACAGAGTTTGGAGTCTGTTCATGAACCGTTCTCCAGCTGGGAGGATGTGGGAATCATCAGAAAATGTATTCACAAGTTACTCGATCATTTAAAAAAAAACGATCAAACAAACAAAGACTAGTTTTTGGAAGGGAACTGTAAATTCCTCCTCCCCCCCACTGGGTTTTCTGAGGCATTCCCCTTAGGAAAACAAGGGGCCCGGAGAAGAATGAAGAACCCCACGTCGCTCGCTAATGACCTATTTTGGTGCTAACCCTTCCTCTGAATGCCCCTCCACTGGCCAAGCCCTCCAGCTGCGGGAGAGCCGGTCCTCCACAGGACGTGCTCCGCAAGGTCCGGTCACAGGTCCCTGATGGGATGGATCCATCTCGTCTCCACCAGTGATTCCCAGTGGGGAAATTGGGCTTGCTGGGGGAAGTGGCTGCTCTTGCTCCTCTGGTGAACTTACAGAGCAGATCTCCCCCACGTCACAGCCTGGTGCATTTCTGCATGGTGCCCTGTAAAGGAGGGTGGCAAGGCAGTGACCACTGGTGTCAATCTACTGTCTATAACGGGATGAATTTGACATCGAGGAGCCTACACTGGAGTGCTGTGGCTCCATGCCCTTTGCAAATCCGCTCGCCTGGCCTTGAACCAACTCTCCTGCTCAATGCAAAACGCCGCATCTTTATGAGGAGAGGCAGATGTTTTTTACCCCCAGCATGTCCTGGAGTTCTGCCTCGTTTATGGAACATCCTCTCATTGTGCTTGGCCACAGAGAAGGCTCCAGGTGGGCTCTGCTTGGGCATGCTGCATGTCGAGGAAGATGCAAAGCGAGTCAAAAAAAGTCCAGAGAAGAAAAGCAGTAAGGAGAGCTCCAGCATCAAGTTTAGGAGGAAAGAAGAGGTGCTTAAGCTCAAGAAGAGGAGGGTATAAACTGATTTCCAAGCCCACCTACTTCTGTTGCCATAAGGGAGATAGATGTAAGTGAGCTGGCATGGAAATCCTCCCAAGTCTGGTGAGGGTAGGGAAACCCTGGAAGAGGTGGTGTGGGGTTACTGTGGAGACCCCAAGCACAGATCTGATGGAGACAAACGTGTAAAGGGAAGGGTCTCTTGGACATCCTTTCCCCAAGTTTCAGTGACTGTGCGACTTTAGTGGGAATGTGCCTGTGTGCTTAACCCTATGTTTCATCTGTCCTGGCCAGCACAATGATGCTGCCTCCAATTTTTCCCCACTTTCCAAGGAGGTTGCTGTGATGTGTTCTGTGGGGCAAGAGGGGCCCAGCCGGCTGAGGGAAAGCATGTGGATGGAGAAGGGACACGCTCACTGGGGCTGGGGTTGACCCACGGCTGGGAAACCTGGCAACAGATTTCCTAGATGTGCCTTTAGGCGTGGGCATCGTGGGCTGGAAGTAGCTGGTGAAATTGAAAAGACAAACCAGTCTGTGATTAGCAAGAGAACCGCCCCGAAAAGCTGCCCTTCATCAATCTGGGCAGGCTCGTGTCTGCCTTTGTGAATGCTGGGTGCTCCTCCAGCCACAGAGAGTCTGCGTCGGCAGGAGGTTACCGCGAGCAAGTGAAGAGGACACCTTGTTCTGGGAGGGTCAGAGCACGCTGTGCAGAGCTGAGTGCTCATTCCTGATTTTCTTGCTGGCGGCGGTGCCGGGTTCCCCATTCTCCCGGCCTCTCTTGCTGCCGGCGCAGCGCTGCTCTCCAGGTTTCCTCGGAAGCGCTTTGCTCTCTGCTGTGCTTCCCCGGTCCCTGCTCTGAGTGGGACCTGTTTTGTTCATGGCACGTTTTGCTGTCCCTCTCGGGCCATGCAATGCCGAGACCTGTTCCAGACGCTTGTGACAATAGATTTGAATCCTTGTTTCTGTGACTTTCTAGGAAGAGGTCTTTATTTTTTTAAATCCATCAGAGAAAGGTAGAACAAGAGCCAGTGGCCGGGAGCAAAAGCCAGACATGCATTCAAAGGAGGTAGAAAACACGGATTTTTTTTTTAACTGCGAGATGCTATGTAATCACTAGAAATAACTCTGAAGGAGAGCATTGGCTTCTCCATCCATGAATGTCTGGAAGCCTTTTTAGAAGAGCTGCTTTTGTCAGCCGTGAGTTATTGGTCTCGCTAGCCGGGGTAACTGGGTGAAACACTGTGGCCGGGTCTCGCACGGAAACCAGCAAACTGAAGAGCTCGGCTCTGGCCGTGGGACGGATGGACGCGCTGCAGCATTCCTGTGCAATTTGATGTCAGGGATATTCCTGCCAGGAAATTGGATCACAGGACCAGATGGAGAACGCAGATCTACTCGGTGCGAGTCTGTTTACAGGTTTGAACCAAAACATAGCGAGAAACAAAAAAGAAAAGCAATGTCCTCATCTCTGATCGTAACTCAGGCTCTTATGTGAACCAGCTGCCACATTTATAGGACAATCCCCTCTCCAAAATCCCTCTGTTAAGAATAGCAGAGATAGGATGTTGCATGAAATTTCTGGTATTTCTGGCCAGGTTGAGAGTCTCTGTGAGCAGTGTCTCTTGTAATCGCAACCCCGTCGGTTTTAGGTAAAATGAGGAAAACAGGGAGAGCTGCAAACCTAATCAGTGGTGGGAGGGGGAGTACTTAGCGTCCTCGTGGGACAGAGGGGCTCCAGATTGGTAGGGTGGGCTCCCTGGGAAGGTCAGAGATGGCTGTGCGGGGCTGGCACCAAGGAAAGGGAGAAAAAGGGCCGTGATGGTCAGAGGCATCTCTTGATGCCCATGTCTGCACTCCATTTTGCGTTCGCTTGTCACCAGCTGGGGAGAAGCCCGCTGAAATCAGGAATAGTCAAAAAACTGCAGAAAGGCGGCTCCCCCAGGAGCATTTGTAGCATGAGACCCTCGCGGCTGGTCCTCTGCTCTGCCACCGAGCCCACGGGGATGGGAGCTTTCCTCCACCCTGCCAGGCTGGGCATTTCCCAGCACCGATGCTCAGTGCTCGCGGACGTACTGTTGGCCAAGGAGGATGGAGGCACGGAGGTTTCCAGATGTACTCCATTCCTAGAAGGGCTGTTAAGTAAAAAGTCTGCCGAGAAATGGTTTGGCAAATGGTTTGGTTTGGAGGAATTACGCTCTGCTTCAGTATGACTAATAATGGGGATGGGGGGAAAAGATCAAAATAATCAAGCTCCTTTTAAAACTTTGCTGAGCTGAGCCACGTTCAAAACTCAGTCCCAGGTGTGAAAAGTCAGAAGGTCTCTGAATTTGTCCCAGATTGACTCTGGGCAGGATTCAAGCTTCTGAAAAACTCCTGGCGCCTCCATGAGCACGTTAAAACTCCGCCAGGCACAGCCATGGCCACAGCTCCTAGGTGTTTGGTGTCACCGTGCAGTGCTTGCACAAGGCACGGGTGTGAGTAGGGTCATCCTAAACTGGCCGTGATGTGGCTGAATTTTGCTGCAGGCTGTGCCCTGGCTGTTAATCCTGCTTTAGGGCAGCCTCTCAGTAAAGACAAAAATTCTTGCATGCCTGGTGTGCAAGAGAGAGGCAGGTACCTCCTGGGGGAAATGCCCACCCTGAGCTGAGCTGGTCCTGTTGCTTGTTTTGAGTGAGTTGAGAGGATGCTCAACCCACTTGGGGTAAAGGACGTTGTCATTAATAGCAGAAGCTGCTTGGGAAGAAGTACTGGACTTTCCTTTAACAATGTCGACAGACACAACGGCCAAAGAGAAGGGCACCTTCATACTTAAAAATGTAGCCAGGCACTTCTCAGGCCGATTGTGTCTACATTGAGAAATGCAGATTCTGATCGACTGCAGCAGGCAGGAAATTTCTGTTGGCTCTAGCTGGAGGGGGGGAAACCTCCAAATTAAAGCAATTATGGAGAAAGCAGATGCTTTGGGTAAATACTTTGACTCTGTTTTTCATTTAAAAGCAGCATCTATGTTGGGGGGCAAAATAAAGATTTTATAAGCCTCAAAATGGAAAGAAACCACTTTTAATTTTTTTTTTTTTTTCCCCTCTCCTGAACTTGTTTGCTAAAACTTTTAGAAGTCCTGTTAGAGGTCAGCTCCAAATAGGCTTTTAAAGTAGAGAGCCAAAAGCCATCGGTTGCTGCCAGTGCCCTGTGCCCAGTGGTGTTGGGGGTGATGCTGCAGGAGGATTTGGGGGGATGCGGAGGGCAGAACGAAGGGGCTTTTCTGTTATTCTGGTGCCATCTACTGGTCCCAGCCCACAGAACGGTCTGTGGCAGCGGGAAAGGGAAGGGAAACACGGGTGGGTGGTATGGTGTGGCTGGGGTCTCCCAGGAGTGTGGGCTGCTCGCCCTCCCTCGCAAGGCCCACGGATGCATTGGTGCTGTGCTCCCCCCGCCGTGGTCTCTGCTTTCTCCAGATTTCATAGTGAAAAAGGTCGGTGCAGCCATACCGAAACCTGAGGCTTGGGCTGCCCGGTTGGAGCCCTGGGCTCTTCCAGCTCTGGCCTCGTCGAAAAAGGCGAGGAGGGGTTGTGTTTGTGAAGGAGGCAGCCCTTGGCGATGCTGCTCCTGCCGCTGTGCGACTCCAGGTTGGGATGTCCACGGAGCAATCAAGGCTGAGCTCTGCTGGGGTTTCCCTTTGCTTTGTCGGAGCAGCAACGTACTCCGGTCTGGGTTCTAGAGGGTCTTGTAAGATCTTGGTCTCTCTGGCCTCTTTCCTTTTACTGAGCCACTGGGTTTTCAAGAAAATTTTAGGAGCTGAGTTACCTTTGTAGTTCCTGTTCAAATTGTCAAATTCTGATTGAAATTGGCCAATGACTCAAAAACTGCCAGGGGGATCAGAAGCAAAGAACATGTCACATTGCAAGTGATTTCTCCAGAAACCCAGTTGAAACCAGCTGAGGAAGCTGGGCTGCCCTTTTGGAAGGCACCTCCAAGGAGCTGGGTGCCCAGAGCAGCCCATCCAAGGACGCATTCTCCCCTTCAGGCAGCTGGTGCAAGTCCTGGCCCGGGGTTTCTCCTCCATTGCCGCCTCTCTCCTGCCACACGCTGCACGTTGGCTTTGCTGTCCCGGTGGCTGGGCCAGCCCCGTGCGGCATGTCCCTGGGGAGAGGATGTCCTCTCTCTTGTGGCTGCTTCAAAGGGCTGAGCCCCATCTTTGACTTGCTTTGCTCCAACGTGGCAAGCCACGCTCTGAGCAGGACACAGCCTGCCTTGAACTCAGCTGGCACAGGGAGCAAGGAGGAGGGAAAGCCAGGAGAGGGGTAGAGATCTTCGATGGGATTTTCTGACAACCTTTCCCACATTTTTTTAATCTTACAGTTTAAAGGCAAGACCCACAGCAGGAGACCTAATAGCTCGGGAGCAGGATCTCTGCCGTGCAAGTGTACTCTGTGCTCTAGCAAACACAGGAGGTATTACCCCTTTGGTTACTACCGGTAGTAATTTTTTGAAATGCTTGGGTTTCAAGCCTTGAAATTTCCCAGGCTCATTTTCTCTAATGATTTCAGAGCAGTCAAAACCCTTTCTGTGTGAAAACTGGAGGCACGAGAGGGTTTGGTGACAGGCTGTACCTGAAAGCTGGAAAGGCTGATTGATGCTGGGGTACCAGAGACTGCTGAGCGGGAGAGGATACCCCAGAACCGCCCGGGCAGTTCCAGGGATTCGGCACTGTTTTGGGGCAGCCTGGCCTGTTTCAGCCACTGGTGGTGGAGCTCCGGGGCGGATGCGTGGTTGGGGCGAATGTGGGCACCCGTCTCTCTTGACGTGGCTCTGGGTGAGTGCAGTGGCAGGTCTCCCAAGGCAGGTGGTGAGGATGGGGGCTGGCAGGTAACCAGGGAAAGATACAGCCTGTGCCCGGGGCGAGGAGTTCTAGTATCTTACTGTCTCTGTGCCTGGGCGATAGATCCAATAAAACTGCCAGAGTAACTGCAAAACCAATGCCTGAGCAACAGAAGGGGTTTGTGGGAGAAACCTGCATGTTGTATCGCAGCCTGGGCTCAGCAAGCAAGAGGGCTTGAAGTCAGCTGTGCGTGAATGATAGTCATTGGGAGCGCGTTTGTCTCCTCTGTTGATGT
The DNA here is from genome assembly GCA_013400195.1 of Aramus guarauna. NCBI lineage: Eukaryota > Metazoa > Chordata > Aves > Gruiformes > Aramidae > Aramus > Aramus guarauna. The sequence continues at coordinate 644,110 of VXBL01005394.1, read as the reverse complement.
AAGGCAAGATCAGAGTGCTGTTAGCCAGAATGAAATGTAGTATTTGTTTTAGTAACCCATCCACCCTTCATCGGGGATGAATTCTCCAGCTTAAAAGGAGCTTTTCATCTCCAGCTCCTGCAATCCTTCTAATGCTGGGAACAGATTTGGTCAAAATATTTCTTGGGTTTAATTTATGTGAAGCCTCGGCTTTTTCTTCCTCTTGCTTTTGATTCAGGAAAGCGTCTCTATTCATCAGGGGCACTTAAACTATCTGTAAAGTAAAAAGCAGCGTCTTAAGCTGGGAGCGGTCCCTGCATCCGCTGTGACTTCAGCAGGCGCTCGCTCAGGAACGAGCCCGCGGCAGCAGATGACATGTGGTTTGATATGCTTCTTCCCGTCAGATGTTGGGAAATAAAATATGATTCTGATACAATCATTTGACGATGTTGGCTTGGTCTCCCTGTGAGTCTCTGTGTAAGGAGAGTAAATTTAAAAGGCCTTTTTTCCGCCGACAGAAAGCTAGGAGAGGACTCTGCCCTGTCACAAATGCTGTCTGACTTCTGGAGCGGGAAATGGCCGAGGTTTTCTGCGCGATTGCCTCAAGATGGGCATTTCAGCCTGTAGTTAGTGCCTGACTGCAAGTGGCTTGAGTGTCAAAGGGCTCTTGCAGATGGGTTTAGCTGTCACGCTTCAGCTTTTAAAATTGGGCCAACTGGCTAACCATTGACCGTCACTACCAGGGTGCCAGCTTTTGCCTGGCTCGCTAACAGAGTGCCTGAAATCTTTAGAAGGGAGAACTGTCGCTTACCGCATGAATGTGCCGTGCCAGTACAGCCGGACCAAAGTCCAGTCTCGGCATTGCTGCGACTCCTTGAAGGACCGCAGCTCTTAATTCTTTTATTTATTTAATTTTTTTTAAAAGCTCCTGATTCTGGGGTCATATGAAAACTCGGGGTAAAAAAAAAAAAAAAAAAGTACATCTCTGGCAGTGTGTATAAGTCAGAAGGTTGAGACTCAGCCAGCTTCAAAGTTAAAAAAAGCAGAGGGTGCACTAAGAGAAGGCACAGTCTGTCCAGAGCCTGTCTCGATGCCGGACTGCTCCGGAGGCAATCGTGCGATTCTGGGAGGGTCCGGCTCATGGTCTGTGAGCGTTTAGGTTGGTCCCATTGTGGCTGCTTGTGCTGTGCATGAAGGACACTGGGTGGCTCAGCCAGGGCAAGGCCAGCCATTCTCCCCCAGCCTGGTAAAGACGTGCAGACACATTTCATTTCAAGCCAGGTGACAATTCCCTGGGTTTGCAGTTAATCCCGTGCGGAGGGTGTTGCAGGAGCAGGGGTTAACTCAAAGGCTGCAGACGCCATGCAGGAGTCTGGGTTTTACAAGCGCCGGAGCGGTGCGTGCTAACGCGGGGCAGGCTGCCTGCCGCAGGCTGCAGCTATGTGCGAAAAGTCTCCTTTCCCCCCTTTCATTTTTGTTGTTGCTGCACAAGTCCCCTGAATGGTTAAATATCCTGTCGGGGCAAGGTAAACGCGGGGTCTTTGCCCAATAAACCCCTGTCTGTGTAGGTCTGCTCTAGCTGTGCTTCTCTGACTCGGGCTGCGGAAGGAAACAGTAAAGTCCTTGCAGAGCGCGGAGACGGGAGCATTTTACAGCTCGCTGAGCAGGCTGCGGGTTTGCAGCAGGAAAACCCAGCTCAGGTTGACCTCTCCGGAGCCCATGCAGAGAGCTGAGGCAGTGATTGTTTCTGGACCGAGAATCTCTTTCACTTTTTCCAGGTTAACTCAAGACAGCGCTGGCCCGGTGCAGAGGTCCAGGTGACCGTCTTTCCCTTCCCCAGATGTACGCGCTCTCTGCGGAGCACTTCAGTGGGCGCTCCTGCGCAGACACGGTGCTTGTCCCGAGCAAACACTGGGAAGGATTCCTGATTCTGAGGTTTCCTTTTCTGGAGCGCTCAGCAAGCCGGAGTGGAAAGAGGTTGGAGGGCGTGGGGAGTTTGCTGGCAGAGCTCTTTCCTCCTCTCGGAGAGGTGGGAGTAATCCCGTGGGACAGGGGCAGCACAGCTGTCTCTCATCCTGGGATGTAGCTGAGCTGTGCAGGATCAGGAGGGGATGGAGCTCCCAAATCACCACCTTGGGCCAGGTAACCCACCCGCTGGGTTCCATGCCCTCCTGACCCATCCATGCTGCTGGCTGCAGTCTGTCCCAGCTGAACACCCACCCCAGAGGCATGAGACACTTCCCTCTTATTCCTCATCAGTACTAACGAGCTGTGGGGCTAACAAGCCGGAGGTATTTTGCTCCGAATGGAGCAAGATGCTGCTGGGTTACTCGGAGGTTCTTTGCAGCTTGGCTAGAGCCAGCGCAAGCCCGTTGGCTCTGCAAGGCCGGGGTAGAAATCAGCTTGCCGTGTCTCGTGCCCTGTGACCAAACTTGGCACGTGAGCTGGAGGGTCGGGGAGAGGGGTGTCACCAGTCCTATACCCGGCAGCAGCCTCCCAAGGAGGGGCACGAAGCGCCGAGTCCCTGATCCCCCGACTGAACTGGCAGCTCATGCCGAGCATCGTAGCCGAGCCTGTTTGCAGCATTTTATGGGGCATAATCTGTTGTCATCGAAGCCGATGGCAAATTCCGTACTTTCTTCAGCTGAGGCTAAATAGGTCTTTTGAAGGTTGTAATTTCTCGTTTAACCGATGCCAATTGCAAATACTTTGTGCTGAGGAATAACTCCTTAGCGCCAAATAAAATACAGTGGAAGTCTGTGGCATGTTTTTCAGCGTATTGTTAGTTACATCCCTCCTGACAGAGCACATTCTATGCCGAAGATAAATGCTTGGGAGCCTCTTGCCAATTTATGTCCAAAAGGGCTTTTCTTGGATGTTCTCTTTTCTGTGGAAAATGCTTTTCTGTTTTTCCAGCAAACATTTAATGAGCTGCGCTTAAAAGAAGAGGACCTATTTCAGGACCAGACCGTTCTGCTTTAGTTCTCTCTAAGCTGGTTTGTGGCTCTCTGGGTGCTCTGATGGTTGTTATACGATGCTGCACGGCGATAGTCTTTGCATTGCAATATGCAGGTTCCAGAGCCTGCGTGGGGATGTTTCGGTCCACCCAGCACTGGGCTGTAGTTGTCCCTTGTGCCCAAAGTTGAAGGGTATTCCCAAGTGTCCCGTCTCAGAAAATCCAGGCTCCAACCTGGCTGCAGGTGCAGTTGTTGGCATATTAGGACACTGGATGCCTGTGCTGGGATCTCAGTCTTTCCATTGGAATTCAGTTTCTGTGACCAAGGGGGAGCCTGGAGAGCTGGTGTGAGTGGTCTGGGACCGGTCAGAGGAACATGCCCGCAGAGATGCGTGCCCGTGGCCAGGAGCTTTGTATGTGGCTGCTCACCAGTCCCAGCTTGGCATTGCTGTCAGCAATACCAGCACGTGAGTGGGACCTGAGGCTGGCAGGAGATGGCCTTCAGCCTCAGCCATGGTATCCATCCCTGGTACCTCTTTCCAGGAGATGTATGGAGAGCTGCATGAGGAGGAGGAGGGAGGAAGCCACCTCTGATGGGGGGGGCCACCTGCACGCTCACTCGTGCGTTTACTCCTGTGACCAAAGAGGTTGGTGGAGATTGCCCAAGTGAAGTTGAAGGCTCTCAAGGTTCCTATGAGCAACCAGGAGCAACTGAGCTTTCTTTCCTAGAGACGAGGTGATTTCAGAAGTCCCCTGAAGGGGTGCCATTGGTGCAGCAGAGTGGAAAGCCCATCCCACAGCTGCTTCTGTCTAAATTGACCCAGACATCCAGGCCCTGGGACAATGGTTTGGTAGGTTGATGAGGCAGATGGAGCCACTGCGCTGCAGCAGTGGGGCGATCAGGGGCCAATACGGGGACACTGTGGTGCCCATCAGCTGTTGGGGTGCTGTTAAACCTTGCTATGGAGCCCCATTAACCTGGAATAAGTCCATCTGCCTTCATTTATGAATCAAAGCCGGCAGCTTTTCTTCAAAGGATTAAGAGTGGACCCAGCATCGATGCGGAGCCTCACTGTTAGCACTGCTGATGGCTGGGAAATGTGGTCTGCAATACTTACAAATACACCAGCTAGCGTTTGCATGTGCAACTGAAGTGAAATAGCTGCTGTGTACTTTTATACCGTATACTGCAAGTGTTTTAATTATTTGCTCTTCATTTATTCTCTGTGCTGTGAAGCTCAACAGCATGAATGGCACAATTGTAATGTGAATGCATCCCACTTCTGGTTTATTTTGAAGTGATCTGCTTTTTGTCTGCACCCCTGTAGGTACAGGACTGCTAGATGTATTATCAACAAAGAGAGTGGCACAACATGTCCTCCAAGAGTGGGATGTCTAAATAAATGGGCGAGGCGAAGCAAGGAAGGAAACGGAGGCGCAGAGGAGCAGACTGGCTTGCTCACAGTCATTTAGAAAGCTGGAGCTGGGGAGTTTCCCCGGCTGCCAAATCCCACCCTGCTCCTCTGTCTGCCATCCCCAGCTTTGTATTTGTGCTGGTTTCGTTGCCATCTCCCAAAGCTCTTCCCCCAAATACATCTTCACCGAGAGCTGGGAGCACTGTGTGGGCTCCAGGGACACGAGTCTGGCAGAGACCCGACGAAGTCGTGTTGTCAGTCCACCTTTTCCCCCGGGCAAGATCAAATTTGTCCATGCTGTTCGACCTATGGCAGTCCTAACACGTGTTCCTCTAGCTCGTTTTAAGGACTTCTGATGATGGAATTTGAACCTGGTGGAAGGTTATTTACTGATTTCAGGAGGGCTTTGATCTGGAGCAAAATCCCTCATTCTGCAGATCATCTGGAGAGGGATGGTTTTAAACCTACGCTTACATAGTGTTGAATGTGGCCCTGAAGCTAGGCATACTTTCTCTAAATTCCCTCAAACATCATTCTTTTTCTAGTGAAAAACATCACCTGGCTCCCATAGGTTTTGTTTAATAGTTGTGAGGTTTTTTGGAGAACTATTTTTTTCCTAGGTTTTCCATTGCAATTCATATTCAAAAATCAGTGTTTCTTGGCTTAAAAATACTTTGTACTCAACTTATTTTATTTTTACTTTGTTAGTAAAAATGGACATAATGAAATAACCAGCAAATGATTTTGCCAGAGGGTTGATTTTTTTTAAAAAAAATATATTTTCCTAGGGGTAAAAAAAAAAACCCTGTTTAAAAATTTCTCATTAAATGTAATTGGTATTTCTGCACATGACTGACACTAGGAAGTTTGAAAAACCGCCCATGCTAACAGGCCGGAGGACAGGAATTTGCTGTATTTGACACGCTGTATACAAGAAGGATGCAGCACTGCAAACTCCGCGGCGTGGCTTTGCCAATGTGTCTAGACAGCCCATCTCCACGGGGGAGAGAGAAGCTTATTTCTTGGACCCGCTCCATCTGTGGCTGCTCTGATGAGACAAGACCACTTACTGCTCTCCTTTATCGATGGAGATTCTGCGTCCAAGCTTTGGGGTTGTGCTGAGCTTGCTCAGCCCTCGCGTGGTGACCGATCATCTGCATGAACTGATCTGGGCCCCCGCAGCTGGCAGGATGCGGCCGTTGGAGCAGGGGGCCGGGACGCGGCACGGGTGCGTAGTCGTGTTTCTCCAACTGTGCTACCTTGGGTGAACCATCAAACCTATTGCTGGTTTTCAGATACTCCTCTGAAAGGTGAGGATGCGCCTAGTCTGGCAATGGATGTGATTCATTAGCTAGAGCCTTTAAAAATCCTTAAATTCCGTTAAATTCTGCTAGAAAGGCAGCATTCGTCTGCTAGCCCTGCGCCAGACCGAAAGCAGTGCTTTGTGGCTCAGATAACCCACGTCTCCCTACGGATCCCCTAAATTGTCTGATCCTCCAGGTGAAAGTTTCTGACATTTCAACCAGATTAAGGGCAGCAATAAGCAGATACCCTATAATATATTCATCACCTGGAGATTATTACTCCGTATTAGGGATTGTCATTTCCAACATATCCCTTGTTTTGCCCCAATTCGCAGGAGCTCTGACAATCGTTATTCTGCCTCCTCTGCTGGGAATTGTGCTTTTCAAACTGCAGTGAACTTTGTGGAAATACAGAGGTTTCCATTTTTCAGCCTTTTGATTTAAAATCTCTAGATGATTGTTTGACTCTGGCAGGGAACCATTCAAAATACATTCCAAAATATTCATCATTCCAGCAGGCTAAGAAACATAAGATGTAGCAATTTATTAGCTAATGCGAAATGCATTCGCCGTCCAGAAGAGGCTGAGGATGGAGGTGGATCTGAGCCTGATTTCCCTTCGCAACCCGCAGAGCCGGGGCGCGGAGCACGCTGGAGCCTGTGGTCCGTCCCATCCACCCTCCTGTTTTGCTGAATATCCCTGCGTCCAGCAAAAAAAGCCCCCAGAGCCCAGCAGCGCCTTGACCATCCTCCCTGTCCCTTGGCCTTAGAAGAGTAGGTTTTAACCATGGACCTGGGAAGGAGAGTGAGTGGTTTGGAAATGGCCCTTTACCTCCCATAGTGATGCGGGTCCTTTATCCCCCATCCAAGAAATGTGCTCCTGGTTGGGACGCTCAGCCCTTGGAAGCGGCAGGTGGGCTGGATGCTGATAGCCGGGTTCAAGTTCTGTTATTTCTGGAGCTCAGATGCCATCGTTTTTCCAGTTGTCATCAAGAGGGACCCATAAAATGCATTAGCGGTGAAAATCTGGATTTCTGAGCGAAGCTGTACTGTGGCTCCAGTCCAATTTGCTTGGTAGGGGTGATGGCTGTGGTGGTCTGATTTGGTCGAAACGCATTTGCTCTTGGATGCTAATGAAAGGGGAGCGCAGCCAGTGGAGAGCTGGTTTCAATGTTCTCGCCGTCATTTGCACTTCTCTTTCTCCCGGCCCATGGCGCCCTGTGGTCCCAGCACGGTCGTTCTGTGCCATGCAGTTCACAGTCCTGGATATTTCAACAACAGACAGATGAAATATCCATTGAGAACAGTGTTTCTGCCTACCGGTAGGGCCAGCTGGCGCGCGCGTCCCACCGGTCATTGTCTGCTCGCGCGGGTCCCACGTACCAAAAAAACATGTCCAAGCGAATTTCCAGATCCAGTCGGGATGGGGCTGTTTAATAATGGCACTTCGGAGCAGCACGGTGGGCCTCCGCAGGGACCTGAACAAGCGGAGACATTCATGAAGCCGGTCAGCTTGAGTCAGTCTTTCCCGGCGCGGGTGGGAGATCGCTGGGTAGCGTTCGCAGACTCCTGTGGCTGCCACAGCGATTGGAAACCAGCCAAGTGAAAGGCCTGAAATGCCGAGTGCTTCATCTGCAACGTATATATGGACTGAAAAAAAAATCCTCCCCAAAGCAGCCCTTTGCTATCTTGGCAAAAACCTTTTTTTTTTTTTGGCCTTTTTTTCTTTTTTTTTTCACTTTTAAAATTTTTTTTCTTTTTGTATCTTTCTTTTTTCTTTTTCCCATCTTTCTTTTTCCCATCTTTCTTTTTCCCATCTTTCTTTTTCCCATCTTTCTTTTTCCCATCTTTCTTTTTCCCATCTTTCTTTTTCCCATCTTTCTTTTTCCCATCTTTCTTTTTCCCATCTTTCTTTTTCCCATCTTTCTTTTTCCCATCTTTCTTTTTCCCATCTTTCTTTTTCCCATCTTTCTTTTTCCCATCTTTCTTTTTCCCATCTTTCTTTTTCCCATCTTTCTTTTTCCCATCTTTCTTTTTCCCATCTTTCTTTTTCCCATCTTTCTTTTTCCCATCTTTCTTTTTNTTTCCCCCTTTTTTCCTCACCTGCTGCTTGCAAAAATATATCTAATTTTCCCCATTCAAAAGTTTTGCTAGCAGATTTTTTGCCACTTTTTTTTTAAATACAAGAGAAAATTTAATAAAAGTAGCGTTGCCCAGAGTTCAGGTGGGAGGGGGACTGCAGGGTCCCCACTTCGTGACTTCTGGCTGATACATCCTTCTACATTAAGTACTAACAGGGAGGCTCAACCTTCTGAATCTGTGGCCATCAGAAGAGGGTGGAAGTGGTTTCTGTCTGTTTTGGGACTACTCTTGAGGGATGGAGAGACCTTCAAAAGACTGAAGTGTACCATCCTGAAGGGCTGGAGCAGCCGTAGTGTTGTCTGTGTTGTGCTCCTGCCTCCAGTACACCCCATTACCTCCTGGCCCAAGCACCAGCGCTGCATTGTTTCTGCTCCCTCCTAGGGACTCCTTCCTGTGGAAGGAATCAAAATCCACCCCACGCTTGGTGCCTACAATAAGGGACTCTTCCTAACACGTTCTGTATTTTGTTGTTAAAGTCTTGTCCTCGCAGCTTGGCATCAAAGGGCGTATTGATCCCTGAAACCTGGGGCATAGGTGACACCTGTTTGTGATTCTTGTCCAGCTATAGGTCTCTATGTAAAGAGAAAGGAGACACCAGGTAAATCCAACAGGGAAGCAGGTGGAAATAATACTTCTGTGTAATGTGTAACCCTATGGAGCTCGTTGCAGGGGGGTATGAGTCCACTAAACAGATTAATAACTTGTCCTTGCCTAATTGTGATGATGGCTTGTTTCCACTGTCTGAGGCAGCTGGTGGTATCCAGGTGGACGTGGATACTGGCCTTCCTGGTGTACCAGTCTGCTCCTGCATGGGAAGTTCTCATTACATGGTCGAGAGCAGTGGTGACTCTTAAGAAGAATACTCTCAGCTGTTGTGCTGGTTTGGGTATACATCATGTGCATCTTAGAGTTAAAAGGGGCAGCGTCACACAACTCGGCTTTGCAAGCCTTTGTAGAAAGGACAGGAAAGGGTGCTGGAGAGGAGAAAGACATTATCTGGAATGAACTACTAGGGCAGGGAGGGGGCCAAGAGCATAGAGAGCCGGCTTTGGAAATGAGAAAATACCGATGGAGCAGGGCGTAGGTTAGGAAGTTTGATCTTGGCTGCATGATTGCTGTTCCTAAGATGAAACATCAGGACACATGGCATGGGAAGGAGAACTGATGGGAAGAGGATGTGGGCGTTGGAAGTCATACCCCTGATTTTGCAAAGGCGTGACTTCACACGTGTTGAGCCCTGCCAAACACGCTGATCCTGCATCTTAACCGGGAGTGAGGAAGGGGCTGTGAAGGCTGAGGTGCTCCAGCTCTCCAAAACAGATTAATAACTTGTCCTGACACCAGCGGCTGGACATCATTGCAGCCGAGCGGGGACGCACAGACCTGTTTTGGATCTGATACCTTTGGGTATGGTGGTGGGGTTTGGCCAGTGGAACTGTGCGATTGCATTTCTGCTCCTCTGTCACGGGTCCAATGCTTTTGCGGCATTGGGCTACCCTAATGAGGGACTGGGGGGGGGTTGGGTACAGCCCCCTTGGATCCTGTCCCCTCCTGAGCCTGGTAAATCCACCCCGCTGGATCACCGCCACGGTCTGCTGGTTTGGTCTCTTTGTCAGTTACAAAGTGCAGTCTCACAGAACATGATTTGCCGCTGGCAGGCTTTTAAAATATGTGTTTGCTTTTGATTATATTTTTTTTTTTAAATTAATTTTCCAAGGATCAATGTGGTAATGCATATAAAAATTACAATATGTAAAACAAAGTATAAAAGCATACAAGGAATTCCAAACACATAACATACTGTGCCTTGGAGCTTATGAGATCCATACAGCGCTTATTGTATTATGGGAACGCTCTGACCCCAAGACCCGGCGGAAAGGCTTGTTAGAAGAGCAGGACTAAGCCATGTGCCTTATGAGCTGTAGGATGCCCAGAAGGAAAACCCTAGCGAATATAAAAACAGAGCTGTTACAGCAGAACTCAGACTGGTCTGTGGGATCTAGGGGGACTTTCAATGGCTTTGTACCAATTTCTGGAGAGGGATGTATACTTTTGCCCCCGCAAATACTGTTCTCCCAATAATTAACACTTAACGTCTTGTCTTTCCAGGGAGACTCTCTGGATTTCCATTGGATCACGATCACTTTTTTTCCTCCCACAAACATCATTTCTTCTGTCAACTCCAGCAAGCGGGAGCATGGACGTGGTTAGGGAGGACACACCACTATAACTGCCCATGTGCTCTGCAGGTTCCCACCAGATGAGAGGCAGAGCACCGCAGCTAAAACCACCCTGAAAAGGAGTTTTGTCTTACATTTACCATAGAATAGGGCTCTTAGCTGCTAGGGTGGAATTCATGCTGCCCTGGCTGTGGGTCAGGAGCAGAGCAGGTTGGGTTTGCAGGAGGACCTCATATCCCCAGCTCCGCAGACCCCCAAAAGGGCAGAGGAGAGCAGAGCATAGGGGATACCTCTGCACTCAGGTCCCAGCAGCACCTGGTAAGTCCATGTGGAGGCTGTTTGTATGCTAGAAAACTAGTCTCCAGGACTTCAGAGGTGTCTACAGGCTCTCCACCAGGAAGGCGACAACCCCAGGACCTCGTTCCTGATGGGCAAGTGTCACCGGCTGGTGCTGTGTCTTGAAACCTGCCTGGAAATGGCCCTTTTGGCCATGATGCAAGGGGGACATCCCTCTGTTTGGGCGCCTGTCCTGGCGGAGGACAGCAGGGGTTTCACCGTTGGTGCTGGTGAAGCCGTGGTTGTGCAGGACCTCAGTGAGTTCCCCTAGTCTGGCAGGCAGAGCCGAGTGCAACAGGAGACCGTAGGCACGCTATCCATGCGAAAGCTATTCACAGCTCGGTAATGATATGTAATTGTTTGTATGCGGTCAGCTAAAAATTATCCTGATAGGTTCCACATTGCAGACACTTCGGAGAGGAACTGCCATAGTCCCGCGAGTAACGTTGAAAATACACACGCTTCTCCATTTAATATTAAAACTCAGGTTTTGTATGGAAAATTCAGTGTCACCTTTCTGAAGTTTCATGCTCCTGCACAAAATAACTTATTTATTATGTGCAAAAATTGAACCCAATGATTTCATGAGATAATCAAAAGTGAAGGCATTTAGAAGAAATAGAGCATCTGTTTCTTTGTTTTCTCTTTTTTTTTTTTCTTTTTTCTGTGTTCCTGGTGATCTTAACAAGAGGGGAACTCATATATTTGAATTTTTCTGTATAATTGAAATAATTTGAGGTCTTGTGCACAGATGGTGCAGAACAAAACCAACCGAATAAACAGCAAAGGTTAGAAAAAAGCTCAGCCGGTGTTGTGTAACGGGAGAAAAATGATAGTTCAAAAATCTCCATAGTCTGACCTGTAATCACAAATGCAAACCTGCTGTTACCGTGGTTGTACAGCTGGGCTCGGTATCGCCGCTCGTCAGGGCTCGCTTTGAGTGTCGTCTTCATTCCTTATCGCCTACATTTGCGATGTCTGGTGTAGGGTAATTACAACTTCCTCGTGTAGCATTTGCGTTCCCTGAAGTTCAGCCTCGTCACCGAGCGCTGTTGGTGTCTGTCGGCTGTTTTAGATGGGGTGCGAGTTCATCTTTGCGTGAGCGATGGTGGTGGGACCCCCTGCCCGCGGGCAGCCCCGCTCTGCGGCACGCTGGCTCGGCTCCAGCACCCTGCACGAGTGGAAGATCACTTGAGACACATCTCAAATCGATTGGGGCATGCCCTTGTCGTCAGGTGGGTTTTGTATGTCCCTGGTCCAGCTTCCCGCTCCCCTGCTTGGTGCCTTGCTTGAGCTTTGATTAAACCTGTCGGGTTTGGGTTTTGTTGTTTTTTGGTTTTTATGATACAAGTTGACGAAACCGCCCTGCACCCAAAGAGTTGCAATATTTTGGAGGGATATAACGAATCGAAAGCAAAGCAGAGCACAAATAAAACTGGAACGTGAGCCTGCAAAGGGCTGTAACTGTCTGGACAGCTGATGTTGGGGAGAGGAGTCTGCCCAGAGCTGGGGGGGCAACGGGGGACGGGACGGGACACGGCATGACGGAGGACCCACGGAAATATTTCTACTCAAGCTTCTTAAATTTTAACTTTAAACCCAGTAAAAAAATCTGTTCCTCTCCCTTCTATTCTCCTTTGTCCTTTCTTTCTCCACCACTCTGAATAAAACTTTCTCTTTTTTGTCTTGCAGGGTGGGTTGGTTTGTTTTTTTTTTATTTTAAAAGAGTTTTTAGTTGTTAGGCTTTTCATTCCTAGATTATTATTTTTTTTCTCTGTGAAACAATTTGTCTTGTTTTTTCTTTAATCTGTGTTCAAACTTTAGCGGTAACTTCTTCTTTTGAAGGCTGTGATTATAGTGTGATTCCTTATTTTCTCCCTGGAATCCTTTCTCAGTTTACAGTTTATATAACTGATGTAACAAATCATTCCTGCCTTGCCGTATACAATATTGCGGTTAAATGTCTCTATCCCTCACTTAATTAAATCCAATTGTTTACTTTCAATTCGGATCCAATTAATGTACTATAATAGCTGGTTCTGGACTTAATAGAACTGGTCAAAACTTTTCAAAACTGCCCACACAATGTAAATCCCATCTGGAAATTAGTTTTTTTTTCTGACCTGGAATGAAAGCAAGTATGCACAAGCATTCCTGCAAACTGGAAATCCAAAATATGTTGCGGTTGCAAGTATTGGTGGAAAAAAATACTGATCTTGTAACTTATATGAAGACATTTAGTTCTCAACTCTGTTTTGCTTTTTGATGCATTGTATTTTCAATGCGGCATCCCAACAGGCGCCGTCTGACGGTACCCCGCTGATAGTCGTAGACACTAGGACAGCCGCTGTGCGATAAGGAACGTAGATCAGAGTGTCTTCGAGTGTGGATCTGCCTCGTTGCAAGAGGAGACATGATGAACAAGGGAAAAAAGAACAGGACGTTTCATAACATATCATTTAGGAGCAATTAAAAATGCTTTGGTGCGTCCTAGAAGTGTGTTTGTGGATGACACCAGGATTTGCATGTCATGGGTGAATGTAGAAATAACACAGGAAACAAAATCCCCCAACCCAACATGAAAGGTTGGGATTTTGAAATGAAATTCCCAGATTTTCCAGCATCGGGTTCCTGAGAGGAGAACGTGCGTTTCGATCTCTCTGGGGGGACGCATTTGCAAGCAGCTCGGCTTTTGAGAACGCTGCTTGTAATAAAATATTTCTGATTAAAAGAATGTTGATGAAAGACTTCTGACCCATCTAAAAAGCTTTAGAGCTGTTTTCCTCTTCTCTCCATTTCTGCTGACTCCAGTCACTAGTGCTGTCAACACTGTTTAGGAATACCATTTTTCAGCGTTGTTTCCTGATAAAGAAGTAATGGCAGGGGAAAAAAAATAAATTCCCTGCTGGCATGTTGAAGGCAGCAGGTGACTGCTGTGAACAAGGTGACATTTGTGGACACCTGGGGTTTAGGGGTCTGCAATCCCTCGTTAGCAGTTTGTAATCAACATATGGCATGTCTGCATGGCAAAACGCAAGGAGTGATCAACCCAGCGGTGCTCTGGGCTGATACCACTATTATTTTTTTTTTTTTCTGCTACCCAAGTAATGCCTATAGACATTTGGATCTAGCTGTGCTGTTCCAGAGGTGCAGTGACAGGAGATCTCGAAATCCCAACCACCCCTGTCACAGATTGTGCTTTGCTGTTGAGCCATCTCCGTCCAGCTACGTCCTGGAAAAAGGGGGTGACTCACGTCCCCGCTCTGCGCCAGCCGATGCTGTAGGTGCGTTAGCCAACGATGACCCGACCGTGAATCACTACAACACGGCCACTGCCTGCAACTTTCCGTTTCTTGGCCCTGCTATTTTTGGGTCTCATAATTACGAGGTGAGCTGTGAATCACCGGTGTCTCACTTTACGCCAGGAGGAAACCAGGCAAATTGTGTTAACGTGCTTGGCAGGAGGGATTCTTGTTCTCCAGTGTTTTACGGGCTTTGGCCCTTCTTCTTGCTCCCCAGAGAGATGTGCTCACCCTTCCTCACGTGTAACTGTCACGCAGGATCTGAGCAATGGCCAGACAGCCTTGGGCTCCTGCTCCCTCCAGCCGGGTATCGTCTTCTGGGCAGGAACTGATGCTTCAAAGGCCTGGAAGGGATTCCCAAGGGATGTCAGAGGCTTTTATTGATCTGTTCATCCAGTCCATGTTGGCAGGGTTTAGATTAGAAAATAGCATCAAATGGATAACTGAGAAGGAGGCCAGACACCCGTGTTGACATTGGCCTCTACGGCAAGCTGGTCTCGTGATGTTTCTGCCATTCAGAAGGACGATCGCGCCCTGACACTTGTTCTTCGCTGTTTGCTGTGTTGTGTGGTGCACAGCAGCACAACTATGTCCAAGCTCACCAGTCGAGCTGGGGGAAAATCGTTGAGCCTTTTTGTAAAGGCTTTGATGATGAGTCAAGAGAGGAACATGCGAGACTTTTCTGCTTCTTTATGAGGGCTGGTCCCTGCGACAGCGGGCAAAAACGTGTGCGTGGTGTTCTGCACAAGCAGCAGTTAAATCCATCCCTCTGCTTCACTTCCCACCACCTGAGCAGGATAGACTCACCAGTAGCCTTGTTTTAATGCCCCAGGATTCCTGTGCACATTTGTTTTTCTTGCACGTTCCAGCCTCTGCCAGTTCCTTCCCAGATCTGTTTTACAATTCAACATGCCTGTTAAAGTCTGGTCTCCAAACGCTTTCTCTCTGATACAAGAAAAACAAGGGCGTATTTTTGCACCCAGGAATCCCCAGGCTGGAGAGGAGTCTGCTGGGGATCGTCAGGCTGTTGGAGAAGGATTGGGGACAGAGGAGCTGTAAACCTGCAGGAATTTGAAAAACCTACTTTAATTTAAGAGGAATGTCCTTTTGTTCCCACATGGATGGGACTCACTCCAAAGGCGTTCAGGTGCAGTAACCGTTACCAGATGGGATGTGAAAAGCAACACAAACAGGTGGTGAGGACAACAACCGTAGACTTTAATTTCCTTGTCAGCTTCTCCCTGTGCATTACATACCCCCTCGAGAACAGGGGGATGAGGGGAGCTGTCACATTTGTATATGGCAAAAAGAATGACTGTCGAGGGGATATTCTGCAACTGTAGAGAGCAGGTCAAGCCCTTGGCCTCTCAGTGGTGAGACTGTCATCTGGGCCAAGGTGTGCAGTGATTAACTTAAAATATACTTCACTGGCACATGCATTCTTACAGATACAATGATCAATATATTTCAGTGCATGCTGACATGTATTTTGGCTCAGATCTGCCCAGGTGTAACTGCTGTTCTTCCACGTAAGACAGTGGGACCACGCTGACCGTGCCCACCTGGGGCTCTGCCCGGTGCACTTGGCAGCATTGAAGGCTGGGGCTGCGGGAGCGTGAGAAGCCTTGATGGTTTTGGTGGGACTCCACGCATGCTGGAGCACTTGGAGAGGGACAAGTGCAAGGTGACGTTATACAAGTCCTGCAGCCTGAACAGGGCTGTTTTACGGAGGCAGTTTTGCCAACATTGGACACTTTTAAGATTTGACTGGATGGGGTGCTGGGTCATCTTTTCTAGACAGGCTTTTGCCAAGAAAGGTTGGACCAGATGATCCTTGAGGTCCCTTCCAACCTGGTATTCTATGATTTTATGGCAGCAGTGGCCTCCTGCACCTGTAGGCTGGTGCCTTGCTCTCCACTCCTTCAGCATGGCTTCTCATGGTAACTGAAGTGTTTGCTGTGCTGTGACTGCTGTGATGAGTGAACGTACTTTGGTACAGGTAGGGTAGAAGCAAAACCAGTGTCATAGCCTCCAGTTTATCCTAACAAAGAGCATTCAAACCCCTGGAGCTGTCGCTGTCTGCTTGCCAGTACCTGCGAGTGCCCGTGCATTCATAGCTCCATTGCTGCAGCTGCTTTGGCATGTGCAACAGCTCTGGAGAAAGGAGAGACGGCACAGAGCAGATATTTGTTAAGAAAAAACATTTCATAGTTGTCTCAGTGCTGATGTTGCTCCAGTGGCCATAGGCACAGGCAGTAGTGATAAGTGTGACTCCAGATGTATGAATGTACTGATTTATTGATGGAGTAAATACAAACCAGGCACAAAACAATATGTGCTCTTATAGGACGTATAGTTTGTTGCTCACCACCTTGCTGGCCTGGGCAAGGAAAGGGAGGTGCTGGAGAATGCACAACTGTTCTTCAGTCAACAGTGTCGAACGTGCTTACGCTCAGTTTCTCTCTTACTGGGTTTTTGCTTCCCAGTTGCAACGCTATCCATGCCTGTCTCTGTATTTCCATGTCCTTGGCTTGCAAGCATACAAGTGAAGCTGGCTTTTGTGCTTGTCTTTTGCTCAGGCCCTTGTTCAGTCATGCTTCATTTCCACTGTCTGACACCTCTTTGTTCACAGCTCCCCATCTCTGCCCAAACTGACGCCTCTCGGTCTGGATGCAGGGAGGATAAGAGAATGCAGTCCTCATTTAAGCCAAATGGAGCTGTGTACAGAGAACGTCATTACTTTGGCTGTGGTCAAACCCAGAGTAATAGCTGTTTCCTTGCGCTTTCCTTACTCGGAGATGGGCACAGCTTCTCACAGTAAGAGCAGGTGCAGGACTCACACTCACCCCAGAGGGCTGTGACCCTGTCCCAGTCAGGGCAGTCCTTGGAGATTGGAAGCAGAGAGAACAGGGGGTCATGATTCTTTATCGTCAGAAAAGGTTTCTAGGATTGTCAGGGACAGGGAGATGCATTTTGGACTTTTCCGTTTCTTTTTAGAGATAAGGAAGCTGAGGCATGGTGTAACTTGAGAGAGCTGGTACAGGTCTTACGCAGTTGAGCTGGGAAATAAATGCTTCGGGTCAATGCGCTTTCCGCCTCCTTTTTACATGAGGACTAACATGGCAGAATTAAGGTGGGGTGTTGAAATTGTGCAAGCCCCTTACTAAGCCCTTTCCATCTTGAAAGCGTTGAGGTTATTCACCCCATTGCTGCAGGCTCTTAGCTTTCTAGCTTTTCTCATCTCCAATTGTCTTTCCTAGATGATCAGCTGAACTCAGAAGAGAAGAAGAAAAGAAAGCAGAGAAGGAACAGGACTACCTTCAACAGCAGCCAGCTTCAGGCATTAGAGAGGGTCTTTGAGAGGACACACTACCCCGATGCCTTTGTACGGGAAGACCTTGCACGCAGAGTCAACCTCACTGAAGCCAGAGTTCAGGTAATCACCACAGCTTGTATCCGGACACACCTCACCTGGAGGCAGTCATCAGGCAGTAGAAATCCTCAAGGTCTGTGTGGCCCACTAGGGTCACCAAGCTTCTGGGTCATGCTGTATTGCAGTCCAAGCGTGCCATGCTTTGAGGAGGACTGCAAGCCTGATCTGCCACCACACTTACCACCTGCTCAGTCAGATGTGTTTATATGGTCCATTTGAGGCCAAGACGTTGGACGTCCTGTGCTCAGGCTGCTCACATTATCGTGAGCTGCTCAGATCTTAGCTTGCAAGTCTGCACTTTCTGAAGGTCAAAGCAGACCATGGAACATGATGACTTGTACAGCACTCCCAGGCCTTGCTGCCTACAGTGCAGGATAGACCTGGTCCCACTGGGACCTCATGGAGTCAGTTCCTTGCACGAGGGCTTTATCAAGGCAGACATAAGGATTGTCTTGTCGTTAGAGTTTCCAGGGACAGGCATGCCAAAGCAGCTTGCTTTAACAGAGTCCTGTCATGCCCAGCAGAGCAGAGGTGGCATGGTGAAAGGGTGAGTGTCGCAGCAGAGCTGGTTGTGATGGTTGGTGGGTCTGTGCACTTCCTACCCCAGGTGTGGTTCCAGAACCGGAGAGCCAAGTTTCGTCGGAACGAGAGGGCGATGCTGGCCAGCAAGAATGCCTCTCTGCTCAAATCCTACTCAGGGGATGTGACCGCCGTGGAGCAGCCCATAGTACCTCGTCCAGCTCCGAGACCCACCGACTATCTCTCCTGGGGTACCGCCTCTCCTTACAGGTGAGTGAGTAACCCCTCTGGGGCTGACCAGTTTCTGGCATAGTATAGAGCAGCCTGAGAGTGGCCTCAGACAGCTATAATGGGCTATTTATATTCACATGGGACAGTTGGAGGATGCAGCAGTTTGACCACCCCACTTGTTTTCCTTACCTGTTCGCACCCCATCTCACTGCCAGGCTTGCAAAGTGGGCTTGGTTCAGCATCATCATGGCTCTCTGGGAGTTGGGTCCCTCTCCAATTCAGGAAGTTTCGAAAGAGGATCAGGTGTAAGTACGTGAAGAGAGAACTTGCTTCCCTAGTGCATCCAGTTTAAAGCAAGGAGGAGACCTTTCCATGGGACACAGATCCAGGGGAGGTGGTGGCAGAGCACTTGGGGAGGCTCAGCCACCACACAGTGGCCAGAAGAGGGAGTTCTGTGGCTGTCCCATGGCAGTCACTGGTTGGGATGCAAGGAAGGGCTGGCAGCTCACTCCAGGCTTGCTGCTCCCAACCCTCCCCTCAGTGGTCAGCACTGGTGAGCAATTTCTTTCTAGTTGCTAGAGCACAACCGTGTGTGTGTGAACGAGCTGTGCCGTTGTGAGGTGCTGTGGTTTGCCCATGGTAAGGACCAGGTGTCTCTGGGTGGCCGACTGGTGTTCAATGTCCGTCTCCTGTGGCCAGCACTGCTTAAAGGGTGGCAGGAAAGAAGTGCAGATATGGCAACCCCAGTCTGCTCAAAGGATCTGGGATGTCCATGCGTCTCACAGGCCTCCTTGTCCTCCTCCATACCATCCACAGCACAGCAGGAACTGGGTGTGAGTGCAAGATCCACAGGATGTGTTGGTTTGTGGGGAGCCAGCTGGCTTGTAGGCAGTTAAAAATGAGATTGGTGGGTATTTATTAGCACAGTGGTTTCATTGCTGGTCAGGACCTTGGAGCCTTTGGCTGGATTTCTTCCTGTTCATCTGGCTTGATCACAGTCAGCTTCCTGCTAGCTTCTGGGAGTAACACCAGATCCAGGACATATCTTCCTCGGACACCTTGACCCCCTTCTTGCACCCTAAACATTGTTTGCTCAGTTAGGTCTGCAAACACACAGCTTCCCTGATAGTTTGCTGCTTCAGTGTTGTGGGGTCCTCCTCATCCACCCTGTAGCTCCAGAAGAAAAAGTCATAGGTTCACCCACTCCAGATACTGAATAGGATGCTTTTGATGACCATGAGTTTGGTCTTAGAGATGGTCCTTATGCTTTCAATTTTATCTGAGGACTGCTGTCTGGCAAAATCCCTCTTCTGGGGTTAGGCTTTCTCTCTCTGAAGCGCTCCCTGGTGTTGTATCCTAGGGAGGAATTTGGGTGGGGGGAGTTCAGGGGAGAGAAGCACAGGTCCATCCCCACCCCACTGAGACTGCTCTGGTCACAGTACCAGATGCCTGCTTGAACGCTCGTGGCTTATTTCTACCTCTCACGCTTTTAAAAATAGATCGTCCCTCCCAAGATGTTGTTTACACGAGGGGCTTCATAACGGCTTCTAGGAGAAGACCCTGCAAAGGTAACTTCCAGGGGCACACTGGGAAGGGCTGTCTGGGGCCACTCTGGGCAATGAGAAGCCCAAGGCATCTGGGATGTGTGAATGAGGAGAGCAAGGGAGACAGGAAAGCCTTAGGGATGGGGTTTTCCCCCCGAGGTCCAGACCTAGCTGTGTTTTTCCATGGTGTAAAGAGGCATCCTCACTGTCTTGATGTCTTCTCCTTGACTTAAGCCAAGATATTTCAGCAATTTGCAGCTTACAGCCATCCCCATGCCAAACCAGGATGGACTGTCACCCTCCCACTGCCCTGCAGAGGAGTAGGAGGCATTGGCAGAGGAGCAGAGCAGCTTGTTTCCTCAATGTGAGGCGTTCAGGACCCTCAAGACACTTTATGCTCCCCGGGCTTTCTAATCCTGCTGGGCACCTCTTAGCAATTGCAGTTGCCTTTAATGGGCACCCGGGCCAGGTTGTCACAGCCTCATTAAGGCTTTGAACTGAGTAGAGTTACTAAAGAATTGGACACTTAGTGAAAAACAGCCATGCAGAGTGTTTGCATGGCCCTCTGCCCCCTCCCCATCTCCCCCCGTGTTGCCGTACCAGCCCCTGATTAACTGCTGGTACCAGCCCCTGGATTAACGGGAGAGGTCTGAGAGCTGCGTTGGCCGGCGCTGGTTTTACTCTTAGATCTGGGGAAAGTTTTCAATCAGTGTGTTTATTCTCCAAATACATTCAGCCACAGGTCAACCAAAGCTATTTGCAGATCTGTGTCACATAGATAGCCAAGTAGATACTATTATTATTTTGAAGTTGAAATGTTTTGCTTAGACATTTTTTAGCATAGGTTCCTAAGAAAACAAGACTAGCAGTCGTGCTGTCAGCCTGCACTTCCCACTCCAACAACCTTTGACTCCACGGGCCATTGAAAACCATATTTGAAAGAAGGATTTGAGGTCTCAGAAACATGATGTTCCTCTGTGTTTCATGAAAGCAGACAGCTGAGGAGAGGAAGGAGACTTTTTTTGTGCCTGAATGAGGCAGAGCGGGGAGCAGCAAGGTGACTTCAACGCTTGTCAGACCCTGGAGAGTCTCTAGGGCAACCCTCGAGCTATACCAATGTTTGGAGACAGCCTTCTTGTGCGCTGCTCCTTGTGGAATAACTTGCTAAAAAAGAGCATTTCTGGAGATTTTTGGTTTAGCAGAGATTTCACTGGGCAACAGTAGTTTTCCCCACACCTCTGGGGAGCTGAGAGCAGGAGGTTCCCTGGAGTTTTAGACCAGACCTGGGCAGCAGTCTGGTTTTGAATGGGGACAATTTACACACAAGACTGAAAATTCCTATTTTATCTAGTTTAGAGTATCCTTGAGGCTCTTCTCATTTCTTCCAGCACAAAAACGTTGGGGAGATGTACCCTGTGGAAGCGGGTGGGAACGGGCACTCAAGTAGCCACCGGCTATATGCCTTGTGAAACTGCAATGCTTCTGCAGGCAGCACTTGGCTTCTCACGTTGCTGCTGACTTATGGGGGGAGGAGAAGGGTAAAGTCACCAACCCAGCCAGCTGGGGAAGGCTCCAGGCACACCAATCCATCGCACCCTGGACCCCATCAAAATGCAGCCAATGCACCCCGAGTTGGGCAGAGTCAAGCCTGTACTTTGACGTGTGTATTTTAATGTCCATCCTCCATGGATGTTAGGGATTCTCAAACTATCCTGATTGTTTGCTCTCCTAGGGAGGATTTTTCATGCTTTTCCCTGGATGAGTATAAGCAGCTTTATATCTACAGGTCTTACCTGTCCTTTCCGTGTGTGTAAGCTGTTGTGTTTCCACCAGTCCTGACGCAAAGATGACAGTCCCTCCCTGAAGAAGTTCTTTTCCCTGATTTTAAAGTGAGAAATAGGAGTTATTTGGCCTGGGATGAGACCTACTAGTGTTGCTTCATCTGGATCTCCTGGAGGCTGAGGATTCAGACAGCGCTGAATTGCATTTAAACTCCTGGCAGGTCAGCTCTGCCCTGCAAAGTCAGAGATACCACCAGCGCTTTGGGTTGAGGATGCATATCCACATCCCGGATCTGTGCGTGCAGCAAACACCCAGTTCCCTCAAGGGCGACTGGCTCTTTCAAAGGCTCTTCCAGTTGTGGAGATCAGCGCTGGAAGAAAAAAAAAGAGAAGAAAAAAGGAAAAAAGCCAGCTATCTTATTTCTTGGGCTGTAGGAGGTCATTTCCCAGAGCCTCAGACGTGAGCCACCCAGGCAGGCGGTTGGAAAGGGTCAGCACCGGACCTGAGCTTGCCTCCAGGAGAGCGTTTGTGGTTTCCTCCTGAACACGCTGGCTGCGTTAAATGGGCAACTCGAGTTCACGCGGTGTTTTTCAACTGGTTTTTATCTGTGGACCCACATGTAGGAAGTGCAACAGGTCAGATAGTTTGCTGGTTTTTGGGGCGAGGGGGTTGCTTTTCACAGAAACCTGGGACACATGCATTAAACAAGTTTTCTAGTGGTCTGGAAAGCAGATTTGCAAATTTTTGGTAGGGTAAGAAAGGACTCAGAGATCTTTTTTAGCCTCTGCTGCCAAAAGTAATGTTTTTCATGAGTAAAGACATAATTTGAAGGGAGAAAAACGTTCTGTTTTTTTTCCCTTCAGCCTTGAAGGCATGCTCTGTATGATCAGCTGAACTTTTGAGGGAAAAAGTGTGGAAATTTTCTTTCCAAAAGGCTGAAACCAAAAAGCACCACAATTGTTGAAATGGGTTTTTCCCAGAGTGTTTCTTTAATGTAATGTGTTTCAGAAGTGACGTGATTTCACAAGCAATAAAACCAGCAATTGCTCTCATCAAAAAGACATTGCTTCCAGTGGGAATACTTTTAAGGACAATGGTCTAACTGTTGGGCTGGGCACCCAGGCCTCATTGTAAACCTTTTGGGTTAGGAAGTAGGAAATGGAAATTTTCCTATTGACTTCAAACAACTTTGGCGTTGGCTGTCCCTGGGTAAGTGAACTGCAGCGGAGAGATTTACAGGGGTGTTAAATAAAAAATAGGGATAATTCCCTGCCAATAAGAGATACATCCCGCAGGTATGGAAACCCCAGGGTTTCACCTCGCTGTGGTGCGCATCTGCTTGCTCTCTGCGTGGTGTGAAGACCACGTCTGATGTGATGTTTCTCTCTTTCTACCCCACAGCGCCATGGCCACCTACTCCGCCACATGTACCAACGCCAGCCCGGCGCAGGGCATGAACATGGCCAACAGTATTGCCAACCTGAGACTGAAGGCAAAGGAATATAGTTTACAGAGGAATCAAGTGCCCACAGTCAATTAACGACTGGAGGCAGCTGCCTTGCAGAAGGAGAAAATACAACAGCACCCGTCCTGCTTTGCAACTTGTTTGTGCGGAAAGAAAAAAAAAAAAAACCACAACCAAAAAAAACAACAAAAAAAAGAAAAAAGAAGAAAAAAAAGCCAACCCTAACCCAGAACTGAACATGGGGACCAAACTGGGAGCAAACTGAACCGCTCGTGAGTGACAAGGTTCCTCCTTCCTTTTGGGATAATGCCACCATTTTTTTTTTCTTGTTATTGTCAGGTTTATTGCTTCTGCTCATTATACTACGAGCTTCTTCAGTAAAGGACAGTCTCACCCTTGTTGGTTTCCATTTTTGTATGGGACTGCAAAAAGACACCTCTGCCGATCTCAGCCCATGGACACGTCCCACCTGCCATCACGCTGAGATGCAAAGCTTGCTCCTCTCCCCCCTGCCCCAGCTCACCCTAGAAGAAGCTGTTTGGTCACCGCTTTCCATTGTATCCACCCAACCCTTCGTCCCTCCAGTCCCTTGTGCCACAGAGGCAGCGCCGTGACAGTTAGTTTGCGAGAAGCACGTTAGTGCAACGAGGTGGGGTCGTCTGGACCAGTCCGAGATGTGAGGAATTACCTCCTTGGGCTTCACAGCATTTCATTGATTTCTTGAGTATCTGCTGCCTCGAAAAGCCAAAGAAGAGAGAAAAGCCAGTGTGGGGGTGTTATCGGGGGGGGACATAGTGAGAGGGATCGCTCTGTAGTGCCAAGAATAGCACTGCTAGGACACTCCTTTCTGTGCCTTACAGTTTGCGCCACAGGGAAAGGCGTTGTCCAGATGCATTTGTTTTATATATACTGTATATATTTATATATATAAGATATACATGCAAGCTTGGTTGGTGTTTTTTATTAAACAAAATAAAATTCATTGAAAAGTGTGTGGGATGTTTGTGCTGCATCCGAGTTCCTGGAGCTGTGCATTGAAATTCCAGCCGCAGTCTCTCTCACCCGTGTCAGAGCTCTTCCCGGTAGCCTCCGGCAGCACTTCGACTGGCCAGCTCACGTCTTCCCGTGAGAAACCTCGAAGAAGTAGAGCTGGAGGGAGTCACGCTCGTTTGCAGCTTTTCCCCATGGGCATTTGTGTCTTCATAGAATGAGGATCTCCTCTCCAGTCAGATAGGTTCATGTGGCTCTTGGGAACACACAAAGACATCCCCATGGCAAGCCTCTGCCAGCGCCTCTGAGGACGGGTAATGTCTCAGCAGGGAGCATCCCACACGAATACCGTATCTCCCCCTGGTTCCCATAACATTGCCCAGTGAAACTTGTCCTGTAGCCTTAACCACTCTCCTTTGCTCTCCTGACCTGCTGTCTTCGCTCCCCTGCGGTCTGGAGAGCTAATTGGGACCTAATTTCCTTCTCTCCATGAAGAGCAGAGGATTTGCAACCCAGAAGAGGTTTCTTCCATGCAGCCATCCCAAGGAAATTGGGATCCTTCATGTTGCTGGTGGTGTCTCTCGCAAATTTGGGCAGAGGAGGGGGCTTATTTATGGCAAATAGTGCTTGTGCAGGAGAGCTGCCCTGAGCAGGTGGGACTTTGCCATGGAGTAGTCCCACTGAAGGTAGCAGAGCTACTCCGTGGTCCAGGCTGGACCACAAGGGAAGGAGAATGAAGCTCAGTCGTGAGGGATACTTAGGGTAGAGTGGCTTAGGTCTCCATTTTGGTGTTTGCTGCAGACACGCTGGGCATATGTAGATGACTGACGGTGGGCTTTGATAGTCTAAAATAGCATGTTACAGGAAATGAGAAATAAATCTCTTTAAAGTGAAGGTGAAAATTAAACTGGCAGAGCATGGCTGGAAATCCAGCCAAAATATTTGAGCTAACAATGGGAAAAAAAGCCCTAAATCCAAACTAATGTAAGTTGTGCTGGTGATATGTGTGTTGCTGTTGGATTTTTTTTTCCCTGTATGAATTTTTTTTGAGAAAAAAATCTAGGACAAAAAGCTAGAAGTGGCAGATTACACTTGCAGATAGAACACCAGCAGGGAAAGTGAGGCTGGACAACATGGTGTTTTAAGAAATCCATGATGTTCTGTTTGATCCCTTTTTTTGAGCTTTCCTTCTGTAGTCTGGAGAAGCTAACGTCTCTAAACCAAGATATTTCTATCATGAGTAGTGTGATTCCAGCTCCTAGAGCCAAGTGGTCATGCTGGAAATGCAATGTGCCGTTACTCAGAGGTTGAACCAGTCGTTAGGTGCCTTAGCCTGGTGCCTCTCCTCGCCATGCTGGCCCCCTCCACAATCCACCAACCTCCCAGCAGTGACAGCAGCCTGAATGTACTCCTCGGTCCTGTCCTGAGGCTGCCCGAGTGGCCACTTTGGAGGTTTCAGCTGTTTCCTTCAGCATCTTGGTGGCCTGTGGCTTTCCCCTAGTCTTTGCTTATCTTTTCTGCAGTAGAAAAATCACCTTGAGCAGCTTTCTTGGATGGGCAAGCTGGTCTAGTGGAGGGTGTCCTTGCCCGTGGCAGGGGGGGTGGGTGGATCTAGATGACCTTTGAGGTGCCTTCCAACCCAAACCCTTCTGTGATTCTGTGGTTCTATGTCTGTGTACAGACACCCACTTCCGAAGTTAGCAAGGAGACAATTCAGAGGCCATGAACCTCCTGGTACCCCATTATCCATCTGTGGACTGACCCTACCCCCACACTGTGATGTTTACATGAAGGGGCTCACATAGATGTCTGCACAAACCCTTGTTCACCCGACTCTCTTTGTGTGAGGAATTACATTGACTTGCACGAGGCTGCTCCTGTGGGAAGGTTGTATAAGCTTTTGCACCTCGTTTTAGTTGGGTCTTGCCTTGCGTTGGGCTGCTTGATTGGGGATGCCATCACAGCTGGCTGGGCTGTTGTCAGTCCAGGTGAGACCTTTACATCACCTTTGAGCTGGGTGACATCAAGATGTAAACCAGAGCATCCAAAACAATGTTGCTTCATTTACATGGATTTGCTAAACAGCCCAGCTGGATGAGGGAATGGGTTTTGCTGTTTGTTTCTTAATTGCTGATGACCTCAGCCAACAGGCAGTGTCTAGTTGTCTGTCAAGCCAAAGCGAAATATGATCATCGTGTATGTTTAATCTGTATTTTATTGAACAATGTAAATATATGTGCAAATTAAGGGCCTTATCCTGAAAGCATGGAGTTCTCCAGGGTTTTATTAGACTTTCAGTCACAGCTCCTAGGAAGTTGCCATGGCTACCCTGGTTATCACTAAGTTTGGGTACCGTTCGGGGAGAAAGTGGTCTTGAGGCACATTCCTCTCGCCTGCTCTGTACAAATGCTGTTTTCTCAGGCCTCCCCTTTCTTGACACAGAAATAGGCGGCTGATTCCGTCTAAGTGGGATTTTTGAGCCTGACAGGGATGAGTGATTGATGAGGCTGGTGGAGCTTGACGTGTGAAGCCACAGGAGGGATTCCCAGATGGAAATGCATCCTGTAAATTATCTCTTGCTTTGTGATGTAAAATGTACAGTGTTTGCACTAGAATAGAAATTATCATTTTCAATAAAAGGGGGAAAAGACTCCCCAATCCTTTCTATAATCTGCCACATGTGTCCTGTGTTGCTGCCCTGAGCAGGGTTGGCTGGGGCTGGGAACACGCTGGAGCCTTTTGGGAGGTACAGGGGGACCAGGAGCAGGGCTCAGGGATGCCCTCCCCAGCAGACTTATCCTGGGGACACCATGCAGCCAACTGAGAGACCACAGAGAAACCCCAGCGGAGATGGAGACCCCTCTGCGGCACACACTGCACGAGCCAGCGGTGAGCCAGGCAGAGACGGACGCTGTGTCCAGATCCCTGCCTGAACCACAGGATCCTGGCAATGTAGGCAGCCGCAAACGCCTTCAGCAGGAGCGTAAGGCAGGAAGCATCCATGAAGACTTCTCCTAAAAGAGATGGTTTTCAGGAAAAGATGAGATGCACCCATGACTTTGCCCCCATCTCCCTCCACCCCACCCGGCTGGTGATACACCAGCGTAGGGGGCTGAAAGTGGGGCAGGAGAGGTGTGGGGGGACCTCCCTTCAGAGAGTGGAGGGAGGGCTGGGCATCCTGACGTGGGTGCTGGGGGCAGATGACAAGCAGGGAGGAAGAGGAGGAGGGAAAGCCACAAATGAGAAGAAAAGCGTTGAGTCCCACCACCTGTGCAGGGAGCACAGAGGTGGGCTGAGGAGGGAAAAATGCTCCATTGCAAAGCAAGGGAGATGGTCAGAAGGAGCTCAGAGGCTAATGAGGGCTAATTAGTGCAAGCTATTAAAGTAGGGGTAGAGCAGGTGCTGGGGAAGAGTTTTTGCCAGGGGAAGGCACTGAGCTGGGCTGGAGCTGGTGAGTTGTGCTTGAGAGAGCAGGTCTGTGCTCTGAGAAAGATGTTGGGGGGCTGGTGGTTTTCCGTGACTTCCCTTCTTGATCTCTTAAGTGATTCATTCAGATTTGAGCCAAATGTTGGGAATTCTGAGTGTGTCTGCGTTGGCCTCCTGTTTCCCTGCTGATCTGGCTTCTCACCCTCCGTGGGCAGTGCGTGCTGGGGGTTGTTAACCAGGCTGAATGCAAGGGGCAGATGGTGTTCAGCCATCCCAGCTCCCGGACAGACCCTGTGAAGGGGCGATGGGTATTTCTGCAAAGCCCTCAGCAGTCAGCCAGACTTACATTCCTTACCAAGCTGATTATTCACCCCTCTGAAGCTGGAATAATAATAATATCAGCCTCTTACTTATTATTTTCTGGTTGCTAAAAGCAGTAGACTTGCAAATTGCATAGCTTCCAAGTTGTTTTTGAGACTGGAGTGGCTTGGACTGAGTTGAAACAAGCCTCAGGTGTCCATGCAGACCTGCAGCTGACTCATCTGAGCTCCCTTTGGGCAGGTCTCCATCTCCCTAACTGGCACCACTGTGCTGTGGCTCCTTACCCGATGGCTGTCAGTCACCAGTGCACTAGGAGTTACCACCCCATGGAGCTTCAGCTCCCAGTTTGGCCTGGATTTCCAAGCAGGAATAATAAAAGCTATGGCAGAAACAGTGTGGGGCAGCCTCCCCAAGATTTGAGCTTGCCCTTTGCAGTGTGCTGGAAGGATCTGGGGCTGCCAGGTGAAGCCATGGGGGCCCTTCACCCTCTTGGCTTTCTCTGCAGCACCCCTTGCTGCTTCCAGGACTATTTTAAAATGGTGCAACTAATCCTTGTGGCTGTCTGCCAGGCTCCTCACCCATCCCAGACAGACATCCTGGCTATCCCTGTGGAGGGTTTTCTTCTTGATTCCATGGCTGGTCATGGCTCAGAGATGACTGAGACTTGCAGTGCAGATGAAGCTGTGTCTGGCTGCTCTGGGTTCTAACAAAAAAAATCATGGCCCAAAGGTAACCCTGAACTCAGACGAGGGCTTCCTGACCCACTGGAAAACCTGCACTGCCTAACCCCCCCTGCAGTAGGGTTGGATGGGGTGGTGGGACTGGGAAGCTGGTGCAGAGGGGTTGGAGAGCTGTGAGAAGTGGGAGCATAACTTTTCCAGCCTCGCAGAGGGTTGGAGTTGGCTCTGAGGTTTTGGGGAGGTTGTGCTTTGTTGAAGCTGGAGGCTGGCCCATAGTCCTGCCCTCCCGCCCTGCTCTGTGGGGAAAGGGGAGGGTGCTGTTCCCAAACCCTCTTCCACACCCTGTGGTGCCTGCTGTGGGGCTGCTGGGACCAGAGTGCCCCAAGTAGGGGGAACCCGGCAAGGTTGTTGCATCACCTAAGAACCACCTGTTGATTTTTAAGTGAAGTTGAAAAGCAAGGGATTGTCCCCTCTCAAGGTGGGGCCAGGAGATGGCTGGACCTTGCCCTGTGCTCCCCTGCAGCCTCCAAGCCCACGTGCTGGAGTTCTGGGGGCAATGCTGTGATGGGGCCCCGAGCCTCTGGCTGTGAAGATGAAGCTCAAATGATTTTGGGTCAGGAGGGGTTGACATCTCCTCATCATGGCTGGGAGAGGCGTGGTGGGAGTTAACAGCACGCTGAAGGATTACAAATGGCAACCAGCATCTTATAACGTCTCATCCTTTCTTTAATAATGTTTTTAAGATTAGAGTTACTCTTTCCAGCGTCTTGGCCAAATTCTGCTCTCTGTCTAGCTGCAGTCCCTCAGCAGCCTTGGACAGATGCTGTTTTCCTTTGCTTCCTGCCTCTGCCTGTCCGAGCGATGCCAGATGTTGTCTTACAGCTGCTGTTTTCCAGCCCAGAGGTAGTTTCACCGTGGGGCTGGGTGGAGCCCTCCTTGCAAATAGGAGGTGCTAAAATTAGCCAGGCTATAAACATATCTTGGGACACCACAAAGCATCTTGTTTTGGTGGTCAGGCTGCCCAGGGCTGGGTGGTGAGTCTGGTTCCACCTGCCCAAAAAGCTGTTCAAAGGAGATGAGTGCTCCTCCATGGCCAACCTCAATGAGCAGAGGAGACGGTGAGCTCTCCTCTGCAGGAGAGCGAGCTCAGGTGAAGAGCCATACTACCTGAGAAGCACTGCTTGGTGTGGACCAGAAAGGCATGTGTTCAACCAGGAGGACAAACCAGGTCCATGCCACAGTGGAAGGAGGTGACTCCCACAGCAGGTGCTTTGCCTGTGGGACTGCACCCAACAGAACCACGCTGGTGGTTTTAGTGGTGCAGGTAGAAAGTTTCTGGAGGAGGAGCTGTGCTGGGGAGTCTTTAGCAGATGTGTGGATTGAGGTGGCTGAGCTGAGGCCGGGCCTTCTGTAGAGCTGGTAACTGAGTTTCTTCTAAGCCAGCCCCTGTATTTCCTCCCCTGCCTCAGCAACAAGATTGTGAGTCTTGTAGATACGGGGCTGTCTTGGAAGAAAGCTGACGAAGCATGGGGAGATAGCTGAGCTCTCCACTCCTCTGGCTCGGAAGGGCTAGATGGGACAAGGGGCCAGGGAGCTCTCTCTTGCTGTTGCCTCCCATCAGAGAAGCAGCCTCTTGTGGGAAGCTTCAGCCCATCCTTGGAGGGGTGGGACAGCAGCACCTCCTTGGGCTGGCCAGGGGACAAAGACCTTCTGGAGCATGTTAGGCCCTTATCTGGGAGGCGAGTGCAGCTCTCCAGGCTGGCAGATTTATCACCATGGCCGAAGGCTGTATCTAAAGCTGGTTGAAAAATGGAGTTTCTTTTCCTGTGGCAGCTTCCAAGATTTCACATATTTGACTTCATCCCAAATCAGGCCAAGGAGTGGAAATCTCTAAAAATACTGTAAGGAAAATGCAAATATGCACAGGCATGGCAGGAGCGCTGACTGGATAGATTTTCCAGCCTTGCTGAAGTGGAACATGTTGAGCCTTTGGAAAACAAACTCCAAGAAAACTGTTGCGTTTCTGCAATGTGTCTTTGTGGCCCAAGTGAAATGTCCAAGCGTGATGCTTCACGTCCTGAGCTTGGTAGGACATAGGCTGTTTTCTTTAACATCTCTGCCATGGGCTAGCCCTAAGAGTCTCCTCCAGTTGTGCAAGGAGTCCTGCAGTCAGCCTGGGTGGC
Organism: Aramus guarauna; assembly: GCA_013400195.1. Taxonomy (NCBI): domain Eukaryota; kingdom Metazoa; phylum Chordata; class Aves; order Gruiformes; family Aramidae; genus Aramus; species Aramus guarauna. Next base: position 613,923 of record VXBL01005394.1, on the reverse strand, counting down.
TGGACCTCACCCATCATCTCTACAATAATTGTATGTACAGACAAAACCATGTTGCAGGTTGCTTCCTTCCCCGTCACCCAGCTCACTTAAGGCCCTGTGACCCCACAGTGCCATCCAGGTTGAGGCAAAGGGCAGGAAGAGCAGAAGCCCAGGAGAACAGGCTGCTGAAGATCACAGGGACCAGGGCTGGGAGTTACGGTGATGCACTTATTGGTTATTTTGGCAATGCGTGATATTTGAAACTTTTTTCCCTTTGCAAGCTGTTTGTCAAGGTGGGGTTTCCTGATGGAATGCAAATGTCCGAGAAGGTTTCCAGAGGTAAATGAGGGGAATCCTTCCAATACAATGACTTGCCTGTTGCATGAGAAGAGAGATGAAGGTCCTAGAGTGCGTGCAGCAGTAATGCATCCCTTACACCGTAGGGTGACTTCTCCCTCCTATATCAACATCTGCAGCAGGGCAGATGTGGCCACCTTTGCTTTACCAAGGAAAGCTTGCTGGCCAAACATGGCAGCTTTGAATAATAAATAATAATAATAATAATCTGTCTTTAATTTTCCCTCCTTCTTTTTTGGTGATGAATGGCTCCCATTGCAGCATGTGGAGGAGAAGCAGCTGTTGACGGGGAACAGGGTGGCTTCTCTGAGGTTTATTGTTTTAATCATGGCCTGAGTGAAAGTGACAGCCTGAAGATGAAATATCTGCTGAAAGGAAATCATAACTCTGGGTGACTCCACTTAGCTCCATGACTATTAAGAATGTATTTTTGTTGGACATGGAGGAACGTGATTTCAACCGACTAAGCACTTAAATGCTGTTTCTGTCTGCATTAACGCTGTTGGGTTTGCAAAGTCTCCGGTGCCCCACTTGAGAGCTCTTAGATGTACCCGGAGCTTCGTGTCTGAGCCTCTCCCGCCTAGGCAGGTCTGGATTTTCAGTGGATCTGTGCTGCGCTAAGGAAGAGAAGCCACGGGGCTTTATAATCCCGCAGGAGGTAAGGTGGCAAAGACAGTGGGCATGGGGTCTGCTCTCTGCTTGAGGGGAAGGACCCTAAGGATACCAACAAAGGGGGAAATGCATTGGGTGACACCTGAGCAACTTGCGCCCACCTGGTGACGATCCTCGCCAGCCACCTCTTGCTCTGCCCAGGCTTTCATGTCCCTCTCTGGATATCTGCAGCACTTGGCACAGCCAGACCCTGCTCTTGCCCCACTGCTGGTCCAGAGCCAGCACCAAAAGGTGTGTTTTGGGGCTGGGTGTCATGTCCTGATGGTGATAGTCTTGGTGATGGGTGCTGTGAAGCTGTAGATGGATGGACAGTGAGGAAACCAGCCTACAATGAGCATGGTCATCCCACCACCCAGCCACCAGACTGGGACTTCTGCACACCCTCTCTCCATGGTGTAGATGGAGTTAAATGGCACATATTGCTGCAACGTGTTTAAACTGGCGCATCTTTTCTCCAAGCACCATAAGTATGGGGGAGAACAGTTAAAAATAGCATCTTCCATGTTCCTGAAAAAATGTTCTCATGTGCTCTGCTGGCTGCAGCCACTGTTATGAAACAAAATATTTCCCATCAACAGCATCGTAGCCCAGACTTGAAGGCTAATGACTGTTTATTACAATAAGAGCCGTTACTGAGAACGGAACAGGATTAGAATAGGAAAGTCAGCAAAGTTACTATTTTCCTAATTAAAAAAACACACCATAGACCACTAATGGTGCCAGGACATTTGCTCTCCTTCTACTGGATTGGAGCCCTGGCAGAGCTTTTGTTGCTGTGGTCAGTCTTCAGCCCCTGCCGTCCCAGTGCAGGGGGCTGACATGTCACAGGGAGTGTGTAAGTGTGAATGTGCCCACACAGCCACACACACACGTGTGCATAGCCCCCACGCGCAACCTGAGGAAACCATGCAAAGGTGGGTCCCACTCAACACCTTTCCTTTGAGGAGATGGCATTGCTGCATGTGTGTAACCTCAAGCTAATAGTTGCATGTGTTGGCTTTATTGAAACCACCAGGAAAAAGCATACGCTGAATGGCAGTGGGAAGGTGCTTGTGCCAAAAAATGTGTGTTTGGAGAATGTGTTGCATGTGCTGCATTAATACCCGCAGGTATTTTCTTGAGTTACAGCTGTAGGTGAAAGAATCAGGACAGCAGTGGTGAGATTTTATTTGCTCAGTTTGGTTTGCATATCTCCTCTCCTGCAGGTCCTCATCCTGCCTGGAGTAGCCCTAGTGGGACCTTGACTGAGGACACCAGGTGGTGTGGGCATCTCAGCAGTGTCTTTACAGCAGAGCACGGGCACGCCACGTTCCTCGTGCTACTGCATGAGGGAAAGGTTTGCACGTGGACCTGCAACAGAGCTGTGACGTTGCCTCCAACTTGGACTTGACAGCACTGGTACGCTGGTGGTTGCTCTCTGAGGGTCCAGGCTTTGCTGTCCCATCTGGCCACCCTGCATGCCCTCTTCTTCATCAAATGCTTGCAGGTAGCACAGGTCTACTGGGGCGGGAAAAGGAGAAAGGGATGGAGCAGAGGTAGGTCCTGGGGAGGGACGAGATGAGTGGGTATTGATGCTGGGAGGATGCAAGGGCAGGCGGATCACATTGGAGAGAGCTGGGATGAGCCCTGCTGTCCTTGTGCTCAGCTGGTGCAATGGGACTTTTGCCCCAAATGATCATTTTCTGGAAGGGAGGAAGGGTGAGTTTGTGTTAGTGTGACTGAAAAGCTGTGTTCTCTCCATGTTTTTTGTTCACTGCCCCTAGGTTGTTGGGTTTTTTTAAAAAAAAAAAAAAATAGTTGGAGGGACTTGTTTAAAAAAGAAGGGGGGGGGAAAAAATTGCTCTTCCTGGCCAAAAAATACACTGAACTAACAAATCCAAAATCTTTCAAGAGAAGACTGAAAATGTGAAAACCCCCTCCAAAACTCTTATTTACTCAAAGGTCACTGTTTTACTGAAATCTAACATTCATGGTTTATTTGACACTGGGTGACTCTGCCTACGCTTGTTTTTCCTGGGATACCTTCAAGGTATGGGTCATTAACCAAACACTGCTCGAAGAAGCTGGCATCTGGCTGGGATGGCAGCACGGTTGTCCATGTCTCATTATGAATGAGTAACAGGGGCACGTACACTCGGTGATTAATAGCAATTCCCACATTAACAACAAAAGCCATGAGCTGGAAGGAACCGCGTTTCAAAGCGTGGTGTGCCGCCTTGCTAACCTGGGGAGCGCTGGCTCCTTCTGGTGCCAGAGCCTGCTCAGAGCAGTTGATCAAAAACTGGCCAGCAAGGAAGGAGATTTTTAACTTTGCCTTTTTTTTTTCCTCATTCCTAGGAGGTGTAAATTGCTTTACTCCATCTCAGCATCTCAGGATTGGACGTATCCATCCTGATGTTGCATGGATTTATCCAACCATACAATGGGTTTCTTTCCTCCCAGCTGAGATCTGGCATCTCAGGGGAGGGTCTGGTTGGAGGATATCTGGACAATTCTGCAACTAGTAAGTACTACCCTTGAGCCAAAAGGCTGCTGAATGGAGCAGCCAAAGCATGTCCTGCTCTCCTCTTGATGAGGCTGAACAAGTCATGGCACTGCCGGACACAGCTTTATGGGAAATTCAGCACCTTTGCTTGTGGAAGACTGAAATTGTCCTGACAACTGCCAGGAGTGAAACAACATCTAAAGTTAAATTCTCACCAAACCTGACCTGTTTTATTCTGTCGCCATGAGAGCTGGAAAGATGATGCAGCTCACAGTATTGTGACCATTCAGCTCAGCAGCTCCAACAATCTGCTCTGGAGCCTTGTTTCTCACTCCAGCACCTGCTTCTTGCAAAATAAATCACTTTATTACAGTTATTTTAATCATATGAATCTTGCTGATGATGCATGTCTAGGCTGAGACCAGGAGGGAACAATTTCAGCCCAAATAAATTTGTCTTGAAGTGCATCGGCTGTTGGGACTCAAGGAAAAGTGATGCTCCAGAGCTCATGTCCTGGGGTGCAACTGAGCCTCCTGCAGGTCCATCATGCTTTGACAAGTTTACACAGACTTTGCCAGCTCTCCTAAACAAAGGAAAAATCTTTTCTTTCACCCCCTCCCTTCTACTTTCAAGGATTTCTTCAGCTTGATTTCTAGCAGGAAACCCCTGATGGAAATTACAAAGACACCAGTCAAACCTCTTGCAATCAAAAAAACAGTAAGTAGGCTGTCCCAGCAGAAAGAAAGATCTCCTGACCTTGCTGGAGGTGATGATTTGTTTCCTAGCCAGCATCCCCTGGGAAAGCCCAGGCACAGGGGATCTGTCGTACCAGGACTGCTCTGGAGAGCCACCTGTAACACTGAATTTGATGTAATGCAGCCTGTCCCTCACTTATGTGGTTTGCACTTAAATGCCAGTGTTGTGAAATGTTTGGTTTGGAGCAAGACTAGGAGACATGCTCCTTCTCCATCTCTTGGAAGCAGATGTCCCACAGCCCCACTGCTGCTTCCCGGGCTTCATCCCTGCTCCAGGCATCCTGCTGCTGCCTCCAGGCTATCACCGACGACTGGTTGTGACCCTTTGGAGGGCAGCAGCACGGTCACCTCTGGCACCTTCCTAAAGAGCACACGAGCTAGGTGATGGGCACGGCCGCCCTCCTGGGCACTGGGTTGTGGTGGGTTCCCCACCGCCCTTCCTCACCTGTCCCAGAGCTGGAAGAAAGGAAGCACGTTACAAAGTGCTTTCCATCACCGGGCAGCTCCCTTAGCCCTTGTGTTTAGTTTTATTAATGAAAACCATTAGCGGGGCAATAGGTCAGCAGGCTACAACGCTCCAGGGCTTGGCTTCTCCAAGGAATTGCCTGCAAGAAGCAAGACACGGGGCTCTCGGTGTCTCTCAGGCGGCACCTCCTGTAACCCTACCTCTGACAGGCCCCATAAATCCCTCTCAGATTGCTGATGGGACATAAATCTCCCTGAAACAGCAATGCTTAACAAACATTATTGTATTATTGAGACATAAATCCCGCATCAGTTCAGTGAAATATCTGTGGCTATTGAGTTAAATGACTCAAGGCAGCTACTTAACTGTTCCCAAACATTAGCTTATTAAAATGCAGGCAAGAAGCATGTGAGGAGCAGCACAAAGGAGATGTTTTCTGAGCAGCCATTTGTACAACAAGTCATAAACAGGTCTAAGGCTTTTGGCTGTGCCTTGATTTTTCCAGGAACGGAGATACAGCTGGGAAGAGCGGATATGGGAGGGTCTGCTCCAATGCAGGGTGAGGAGTTGGGGCATCAGCCTAATTGCTGCAGAAAGGACCATTTTTCTGCTGCAGCCAGATGGTGCTATGGCATTTGCAGTTTCCACTTCTCAGGAAAATGAGGGGAGTTTCCCAGGAGGGGAACAGAGATACAGATGCACATGGAGGGCTTATGAGAACTGGGCAGCTCCAAAAACCCACAGTGAGGTACAAGATTAAATATCATGTACCATCATGGCCAAGAAATAATGGAGCTTTTTGACATCTTGGGTAAGAAAACAAAAAAGCACCTTTCTGTGCCATATTTTAGCATCCCAGGCTGCAAATGAATCCCCATCTTGAGCGTGGTCCGTAACAGCAGTGGCCGGGCTGGAAATCGTGAATCCACCCACGTAGCTGCAGCGGGGAGGATTTACAGCATCTTGTTCCCATTACCCACTGCTCCAGCAGCTGCAGCAAGGGTGCCCTTCTCCCTCATCTTGGGAGCCTCCCTCGCTTCTCACGCTTTGCTTTTTCTTGCAGTGGAAAATATTTATTCCCCCCCTCCCCCCCGAAGCGCAGGTGAGGCCATAATTCTGCATCAGCCTTTTGACCCACCATCACCTGTGACGGTGTGCCGGGGACCGCTGGTACCTGGCAGGGGGGTCTCGGGAGCCGGTCCTTCGGTAGGCACTGGAAACTGAGCCAGGACCGCGGAGCCTCTTTGTGCAACCGGCCGGAGAGATCTCCCCACAGGAAAATGAATCAAACCCGTCGCCAAGTAGGACAACCCAATTACGTTGCGTTTGCTTGAGGTCAGGGGCTGAGGAGGGGAAGATTTAAAACCCCTTCTCTCCAGCACATGAAGCCCCGTGATTTGGCCGCTCCAGTGACTGTTACAGCCCGTGACGGCGTGCAATGTCAGCACGGTTGCTCTGCGAGGCTCGTTTGAACCGGTGACGTGGGAGCATCGCACGGGCGGGCGCCTGAGTCAGCACCCAGAGCTGGGACTGTGCCCAGCGTTTATGTAAACTCTGAACTGCGTACGGCCGCCGAGCTGAGCTATAAATCTCCCAAGAAGTAGCTCGCGCAAGGATGCCGGTCTTTGCAGGGTAAGCTGGAGCTGGGAGTAGAGGGACAATGAACTTGCCTGCCGATCGGCACTGCAGGGACCTGGATGGAGCAACCTCCCGGGGGATGCGCAAGGAGATGCTGTCTTTGGAGAGTCTCCAGGGCTGTGTTCAGGACCGGTCCAAACGCTCCCTCAGGATTCCTCGAGGTAGAAAGCAGCATCCTATTAGGAGTCAACCTATCCCATCCCCAAAAGGCCATGATTTCTAAGTGAACACTCACACATGCAAGCTATCAAAACCAACAAATACTTCTCTCTCATCTCCAGCGATGCTATGCTTCTCTCAAACATTTGCAATGTTATTGGAAGAGCTCAGGAGGTCAACCCATCAGTTAATCCCACGCAGCAACGAGTCTAAAATGTGCAGGACCAGGTAATCGAAACATTTTTGTGAGCTCTGTTGGTGTCTGCAGCCACTATAAATGCTTGAAAGTGAAAAAGGACTTTTTTCTATGGAAAAAAAATAAACACAAGGACTACTGATAATTTGTTCATGGGGTCCCATCCATTGCCTCACATCCTCCTTTAAAGGCTCTTTAAAAATTGTAATATAAAAGAAAAACATCTTGCAAGTGTCCCAAGAGCTTTAGGAGACTGTTTTCAAAAGGAAGTTTCTCTTGGGAGATAAAGTCCCTGTGAGACCATGTGCTCAAAAATCAATTGCTTTTGAAAGTGGAAGTTTAGCATCTGCGAAAGGCTGTCAAACAGCAGTCAGAAAACCACTCCACAATCCCAAAAATGTATGTTAAAAGGAGATTCACATCATACTGCTGCTTGCTTAGACCAGACCTACAGTCCCAGTCTATGGGGCTGCACCATGTCGCTAATGCCCAACCTGTTTGCACCCTGTGGGCAAGCAGCTCCTGTGCTTCGTCTGATAAAATCACCCGACAGTGCTGCCCACTGGGTGGCCCATGCCCAAAATCTGAGCATCACACGCAGGCACGAGCCCTTCCATGGTGTTGGCGTGAAGGGCACCGCCGTCCCCACGGAGGGGGAGAGAACAAGTGGGTCCAGACTTGTATTCGCAAGTGGAGGAAACACTCAGCCTGGGCCATGTCATCAAATTAACAAACCAAGCAGTTCTTCGTCCAAAAAAACCTCTGCTGGCTTCTTCCCATCCAGCTGGGCTTTACTCTGTGGGCTTGACCCCTTTCCTCAGGGCTGGAGTTCAAGTGACCTACGTCTAATTTCTCACCGCCTTCTGATAAGTGTTTTCATAACACTTTTCTCCTTCCCAGCTTTGGGGACCTGCCAGAGCTCAACCAGAGCTGAAATCCTTCTGCTCTTTGACATCTAATTTTGTTCTCCACGGGACATTTCCTGGAGGGCTCACGGGAGTCTTGAGAGAGGCCACCCGACCCCGCGGTGGGAGGACTCGCTGACAGGGATCGCGATGATTCGTTGTGGTCTTACAAATGGTTGGCAAGCGCCAGGACTGTCTCGGGCCCGTGCCAGGGATCGTACGGCGCACATCCACCGGCTGATCGATGCCCGGCGGTGATGCAGAGGGGCCGGAGTGGCTGCGGTGCGAGAGGGGAGGAAGGTGGGCAGGGGTGAGGGAGGGTGATACATCTCCTTCCCAGCAGTGTCCTCTCCTCTGGCAGTGGGTGACCCCCTGGGATTTGATGCAGGCTTGTGGGCCAGTGCTTGTGCACGGACCTGGGGTGCTCGAGGCTGGTCTTGCAGCCCCGGCTCTGCCTTGCCCTAGGAGGGATGGCAAAAGGCTGGATGGGGGCAGTGGGAATGGCTGGAGATGCATGGGAGAACCAGGAGGAGAAAGGTCAAACAACAGCTCTTTGGGGAGGTTGAGGATGGAGATGGGGATAGAGATGGAGCCATGGGCTTGTATGCCTGGGAGGGGGGGTGCAGCAGAAGTGGAAACCATAAAGCCACCATCTGAAGCTTGTTGCTGTGCTGGAAACCAGCAGTCAGGAGTAACCCGTGGGGTGGGGTGGTGCCCAGCAGCGTGGGGGTGTAGGGGGAAGGTGTGTGTAGGATGCTGGCTGCCATCCTGCTGCGTGCCCTTCTCTGGACCGTGCTGCCTGTTGGCATGGGCACAGGGATGACCTGAAATCACTGGAAGTGGCATCAGGGGCTCCATGAGAAGAAGCTGGATTTCCTACGGGAGAATCGATTGCACTAATGATGAAATCCACTTGGATTTTACAGGGACCGGAATACCCCATGTGGAAAGGAGGCACTTCTTCAGCCTTCTGCCCATGCTGCTCTTTGCTTGACCTGTCAATTTTCTTTCTCTCAGACATGCGCCCTCCTACGTATGCCCTCCTCTCCTTGCTGTCTGGCTTCTGGGTGACATTATTTTGGCAGGTGTTTGCAGCTATGCTTTTGCTCTAAGCTCACAGCAGAAGGTGCATCTCCTGGTCCTTGGGGCTGGTGGCTTCCTCCCAGGTGCTTTTAGCCCAACAGCCACCCAAGAGCTGCTAACAGTGTGAAATCTCCATGGGTCGAGGCTTATTTGACCCACTCTGGTTTGGTGTGCTATTTTCTCTCTTCCACTAGTTCTTGCAGTGTGTTTGGAGGCTTTGTGGCTGAGATGGAGCCCTCTGAGCCTCTCATGCTGCCTGAAGCCTCCAGCTCTGGAGATATGAAGCACTTTGGGTAATCCTTTGGGTTATGTAGCTCCATCAGCACAGTAGGAAGCCCACCGCTTCCTGCCTTTTTGTTGCCTGTCAGTCTCTTTGTGGGATGGGGAAATTGTCGTGTGTGCCCTGGACCCAGCAGCCATGCATTTGGAAATGTCTCTGGCCCATGCACAGGAAGAGGAGCCATCATTTGGTGCCTCTGCTCATTAGACATCTCTGCAGGCACTCCTCTTGCGTACAAGAGTCTGAGCTGGTGCCAACAGCTCTGCACTTTGACATGGAAGTGGCCAAACTCCGTTTTTGGTGTCCTTGGCTCTCTTTGATGTGTTGCCTTGCTGCCCCAAGTTTACACACTCCAACCAATGCTATTCCCTGAAGTGGACCCCTCTTTCATAACAGCCATGAGAAACATCCTCCTTGTGGTGTTTCTGAAAGGAAAAATATGTCCTTGGTTGCTGTAAATAGCACAGAGAAATGATTTCTCATGATCTTGCTAGGACCAGTGTTTGGGTTGCTGGAACCTCATAAGCTGCCTGGGCAAATGTCAGTGGAGAGCCCTTCTCACCGCTCTGTGGCGGGGCCCTTCCCATGCTGTTGAATTCATGCAGGCTTTTAGGAGCCCCTGGGGAGGCAGGAGCCCGACTGTCCCAGGTGCTGTGAGAAACAGCCTCTGGGAAGTCAAGCCCTGCAAAGGGAAAGATGAACGTGGACATGCCAAACGAAGCTTGGAGACCATCATTGAACTCGGGTTGCTTGATAATTAGGTGTTGAACCTGCAGGTATGAGTCTTTCATATGGGTAGTAACTGACTTCTCCTGACTGTCTGTCTTATGATAGGTATCTCAGAAGACGTTCAACAAACGCTGGCACTGAGATGTCTGTGGTTGGGTGTGGTGGCCCTCATTCCTACCTGGCTGCGTTACAGTGCTTACAGTGTGACTGCCGCTCACTTCTGCCCCACGTGACCACGGGCTTCGTACACCCCGGGCTGTGTCCTGTCCATGTACTGGGAAAGATGGGGAGGAAAACCAGAGCAAACCTGTCTTACCCTTTCTGGCTCAGTTTCTAGTCTTGTGCTGAAGCTCTACATCTGCAGCCCAGAGAAGGTTTCCCAGGTGAGGGTCACGGATGCTGCTCCAGTCCTGTGATTAGCTCCAGTTTCATCCCCTTTCAGGTACAGCCTGAGCCGGGAGAGGCAGAAACGCAGGGAGGCTGGGGCAGCATCCTTTTACTGTCGCGGTGACTATGGCAAAACAGCATCTTCCAGGCCACCTGTGTGGCCACTGGCAGAACAGACCGGCCCAAATTCACACCCATGGGCTCGTGCTGTGAACCGATACAGCAGCAAATCACAAGGTCAGAGGTACAGCTGGCCTGGCCAAGGAGAGCACATGGATCAAGGGAGCCATCGCTCCCTCCATGGAAGGTCATTCCCAGCTGAAGGCAGCAGCAACGTGTCCCCAGAGCACCCCAGATGCAGTCTGGTAACCAAACAAGTCCCATGCGGTGTGTTCCTTGTGTCTGATGCTGCCCCGTGCATCACACCCAGGCTGGCACAGAGGGAAAACTGGCCAAGGGAAAAGGAGGGTATTTCCCATACGGAAATAGGACTGTATACAGGGAGCTCTGCTCCTAGCTCCCATGCCGCTGTGAATCACCCTCTTCCCAGCCCTTGGGGAAAGTGTCGCCAGAGGCAAACCTGGCATATGGAAATTGCAGCCCTGAAGTCAAATATTATTTCAAAGCTAATGACAACCAAAATCTATTTTTGCAGTGGTCTTGTTTAAAATATTTCCCCTTAATCCTCTTGAACTAGCAGTAATCGAAAACGGTTCTTTGAGATGCCAGTGCATACTTCTTTAATTATATCCTGCACTGCCTGTTTCCAATGAAAGGGCCCTATCTGTTTGCAGTTACCGGCCTTATGAAAACCAGGCTTGGGCCCAAGTCAGCAGGAACCGAAATAAGAAACATTTCCCTTCAGAGGCATCATTTGAGCTAATTAACTTTAATCAGCCCAGAAACATCTCTTTTGAGATTTCTTACCCCGCCTTGGAGCTGGTGCGCATCCGAGCAGCTCCAGGGGTGAGGGCTGGTGGGGCAGTGCCGTCCCTTTGTCCCTCCATCCCCAGGTGACAGGCACTGTGGCGGTCCTTGCTGATGCACCCAAATATTTTCTGGGAGAGGCTGAGGCTGGCAACGCAGTCAGTGGCTCACCAGGGCTGCAAAATCATAGCCTGATGCAAGGGAAAGGGAAACCCTCTTCTGGAGCAAAAAACTCAGGACTTTACAGGCAGTTTGAGCTGATGAGGAGCTGTGTTTTTTTCCTGGGGTGGGATGGAGCTACTGTACCAGGACCTGCAGTTGGAAAGAGTGTTTTTACAACCTGCATTGATCATATTACAAAGAGGCAGCAATGAGCCACTGGCCGGAGCCACCATCATCTTTTGGAGGTGAAGACCTGACCTTTAGGAGAGGGAGTTTTCTGGGTGGGGAGCAGACGACGTGCAGCGGAGCAGCTACCATGCTGCGTCCCCGATGCGCGAGCCGGAGCATTGCCAGCGTGAGCGGGTTGGTGTTTGAAGGCCCAGGCAGCGAGAGGGGAGCAGGTAAGAGCAAGTGGCTGGTGGGGCAGCTTCCCAGCCCCGGGGGTGGCACGCAAGCAGGAGGGCTGCACCGAGCCAGGGCTGCGAGGTTTTGCTTTTAACAGCAGAGGCAAAGCAGCACCAGCAGTTAAAGAGCATGGCTGTGCTTAAACAGGGGCTTAAATCTTAGCCCTTTCACTCCTCTGTTTCTGTGAAGGTGGTGGGATGGCGGTGATGCTCTCACCCAGGGGGATATGGGGTCGCACCCCAGTTTACGGGGTGATGGGTTCAGGTGCGCAGCCAGTGCGGGAGCAGGGGGGGGTGGGGGCTCATCCCGGTCCTTCAGCCTCGGCACAAGCCCGGGGGCGGCAGCTCCGTGCTGGCAGCTTCTTTAAAAGCCGGAGCAGCCCCTCCATGGCCCGCAGAGGGAGCTGAGCGGCCGCGGCTGCCGCGACGGCTCCGGTCCCCGCCCGGTCCCCGCGGGGCTCAGCCCCGGAGCGAGGTGCAGGCTGTCAGAGCAAATCGGGTCTGGTTAGGTACCACCAAATCTCCCCGCGTGGGCTGCGGGGGGTGCTGATGTACCGGCGTGGGTCCGGTTGCGGGTGCTGCGGGAGGAGGAGGTGCTGGTGCCCGCGGAGCCGGGTGCGCGGTGCCAGGAAGGGAGGGAGGAAGGGAGGTGTACGCTCAGTGTGCTTTCCACCCACCCGTGTTTGGTGCCGAGACTGTGCGTGGGGTGGAGCTGCTGGGTTTCCCCACAGGTCTGGGCTCACTCAGCACCCCGGCTGTGGGCAGTGAGGAACCTGGGCATGCCCTGGCTCCGGGTGAGCCTGGAGCTGGGGGCAGAGACCGGGCCCATCCACAGTGAAAACAGTCTGGGACTGTTAACCCTTCCTGCCGTAAGCGTTTCTTGCTGTATCTGGGCCATTTTGGACAGGAGCTGGCCTAATTCCCCATTTCACCAAAATGCTTCTCCCCCGCTGTTTAACCTGCACCATGGTTAAGCCTAAGGGAGGCACCGACCTCCTCAGCCTGAGCGTCAGGCGCTGAGGGCACTAATGGGCTTTAATTGCCCCAAGCAGTCTCACCTGGGAACCCCCACCCCCAAATCCACTGCCAGGGGGGCAGGAGCTCCATTTAAGCTCAGACCAAGACACTCACACCCTCCCCCTTCCTGAGCATTTTTTCCAAGCTTTTGTCTGCATTGAGTTTTGGGTAGAGAAGGTCTAGTTCTGACACCATTCCTACTGAGTTGGGTTTTGGGTTTGTTGGTTTTTTTTCCTTCTCAGGGGATAGGGTACCTCCCTAAGCCAGGGGAAGTAAGCTGGGATTTTGACTACATTCAAGCTGGATGGCACCTTGAAGGCTCCACAGGGTGGGCTGTGTGCTCCAGCTCTGTCCTGGCTGAGCCTGGATGCCTGCAGACCCAGCAAAGAGCTGTACTAACCTGGAAAGCAGCTAGCAGACCCTGCTGTCCCATCCCATGTCCCTGGACTGACCCAGGCAGGGGCAGTGTGAGCAGAGCAACCCATGAAGGGCAACTTCTGCACTGTTTTTGGAGGGTTCCAGGCTCTTTCGGAGTCTTAAAAATTCATCAAGTAAGTTAATTGATAACTTAATGCAAATGAACTCAGCCCTGGAGGCAATGTCTTCCATCAGCTCCTTAGAACCCCTGCAGAGGACACCCCTTCACCTCGCGGGTGCAGGTAGTGATGTCACGTAGACAACTTGCACGGTGCTGACTGCAGGGCTGGGAGCGGCAGGGTCTGTGGGAGAGCCAAGTGCTCAGAGCAGGCAATGGGAGCAGTGTCTTGCATCATGAGAGGCTTTAGAAGGGGATTTTTATTTATTTATTTATTTATTTATTTTGGCCAGCTGCTGAGGAGCCAGAGATTATAAAGGGTCTGCTGGGAAGGGAGCAGCTTCAGGAACAGGAGATGCTGCAGTAACCCAGTGAGTCCCAGCACAAACTGGGTCCCAGGCATAGCATTACGTGTGCCCAGCAGGAAGGGTTTGGGCCAGGAGCAGCCTGCTATGAGACTGGGGGCTTTTCTGCCCCAGATACCCAAATATCTTAGGGCTGCATCTGTCGGGGCTTCTTAAGTGCCTGGCTCTGTCTCCCAGGCTGGTGATCCAGGGAAATCCAAGGGCAGGAGACACTGGCCATGAACAGAAATGGATGGTACAGAAAAATCTGGGGGGAATATTCTTTGCAATCTTGTTTGCTGGGGTATTTAAAAATAGTTACAGGAGAAGCAATGAGTGATTGCTCACTTTACTGCCTGTTCCCTGTGCACTTGGAGAGATTTATTGACTGGTAGCAGAAGATCAGATCCCCCTGTTCCAGATTGTCTGTGCAACTGAGCACTAATTATGGTTAATGGTTGTACTGAAGTGGATAATTTTTTTTTCTAGCATGACAGCAAGAGTAATATGATTTAGCAATATCCCTACAGCAAAAAGGCCAGAAACTGTTCTGAGGTTATTTCTGCAAGCTTTGCGTAACAGGCAGGGCAATGGCAAGAAGACAATGGGAAAAGGCACTGGCATGGGAGGAAATCAGTCCCACCAATTAGCCAAGAGAATTGCTCATCCTTCTGGGTATGGGGAAGCTCTTGGGGCAGCAAGCCATGGAGGAACAGCCTCAGCGATGATTTGCCACATGGAGATGTTTTTCTCCAGCTTCCTAGTAAGCCCCTTGCAGCTGAGTGCATGGAGGAGACAGGAGTCTGCCTGCGGGGAGGCACGTAGGGAGAAGTGACAGCCACCAGTCCTCTCCACCCAAAAGCTGCCAGCTCCTACTCAGTAGATGGGCAGTGGAGAAAAAGAGGGCAGAAGTATGTAGCTGTGTCGAAGTGTGGGTCCCAAAGAACAAGGGAGCTGTGCTGTACGCATTGCTGATCAAAGCCTTTTGCTTTGTAACATGAGGAATTTGGTGCTTTCACTTCAAAACCAACCTGATGTAGCTAGGATGTCTGGGAATAGGGCATGGGATGTAGAGATGGGCTGTGGGTGCAAAGGTGAGCAGAATAAATAATACAAGCATAAAGCCATCTTAGCAGTACGGATATTGCTTGTGAATGTGTGATATGGGCAAGTTATAAAATATATAAATAAGTAAAACAGCTCGCAGAGTTGCAAGGGTACATGACCAAATCCAGTGTGGAGAAAGCAACCTACAGGGCAAACAAAAGGCAGGGCAGTCATTCAGGCTGGGGCAGCCCCTTCAGGCTGCCTTCCCTGGGGCAGCGGTGATTTAGCATCCTGAAAGGACAGAGCCAGCTGGAATGCGAGTGTGGATATGAAAATCAGGATGCAAGGTGGGATTTTGTGTGATAGATCCGGGCTTTGAATGGAAAAGGCAGCAGGATTTCACCTGTTGATTCAGAGTTTCTCCCAGGTTGCCTGGCACAGAAATCAGACAAGCTGGATCATCTGTGTGATGCCATTGCCCATTTGTGCATCTGGATGCATTCTGCTTTATAAGTGTGTTAACTAATTCCAGTATATGATTGGGAACTATAAATATTCCCATAGTGACAGTAGGATACTGCTTAGTAAAGCTTTATCCAAGCCAGGCTTAGAGCAGTCTGGATACAGGAGGCACAGGAGGGAGCTAGAGATGAACTTTAGGCTTTTCTTTAAGGCATGAGAGTCAAATTTTTCCAGGTTGGTTGTTTTTTGTTTTGTTTTGTTTTTCCCCTTCACAATAGGCATAAAGGCTAGAAATCTCCATTGTAAAGAAAGCTGATATTCCTCTTCAACAGCCTGGCCCCCCAAAAGCTGGGGGCTGTCTCTCCCCAGAGCTGTTTTCCATGGTTTGAAGCTCTCTCCTCCCTTTTAGTACAAAATCATCTGCAAACAAAGCTCTAATTACCTGCCTGGCAGAGATTAAGACTTGTGGGTTGGTTTTTAAGGGAGCCCGCTTTCCCTGGCCCCTGCTCCAAGCCGCTCTTGGGGCTGCAGAGCATTTTCACCAGCGGGGTCAGGAGCTCTCGGAGTGGAAAACACCCTGCTAGCCTTCCCAACCGTGGGTTGGGACCTTGGCACTCGATCTGTTCCCAGGCTGGGGGTGGAACTTGGACACAATCCCTCCCGCATCCCTCTGCTCTCCTTCCCAACCCGTGGATGGGCTGCTGCAAGCTGGATGCTTCTAGGAGGGT
Source organism: Aramus guarauna (assembly GCA_013400195.1). NCBI lineage: Eukaryota > Metazoa > Chordata > Aves > Gruiformes > Aramidae > Aramus > Aramus guarauna. The sequence goes on along the minus strand of VXBL01005394.1, from coordinate 598,206 downwards.
TTGCATGACTTCTCCCTTGGCATGCCTCACAAGTGACTGCGTCCGCAACAAATTTGTGCACAGGGAGGAGAAATTGGTAAATAATCTCCGCCTGTAGCTTGTGCCGGTGCTGTGGAGTCGGGCTGCTGCACCCAGAGACCATCCCCTGAGCACGTCCTCGGGGCTGGAGCAGAAGAGAGAAAGGACATTGTCTGCTTCAGGTGGGTTTCTTGTAACTGGCAATTAGCAGCCCTAAAACCATAATAAGGCAATTTGACTCCCTGCTGCATAAAGGGAGCTTGTGCTGTGCCTTGGGAGGGACAAGCATGATGACCTGGCTGGACATTTTGCTCTACCTTGGAGGAGGCAGCCAGGCTAGCGTTGAAGATGTTCAGCTTGGCCATCTCCTCTGGCTCCTGAGCACCGCCTCACCCTCCTTAGCCCTTGGCAACAGCAGTGTCGTGGGCAGGGCTTGCAAACTCTGGGTTTGCACCAGCCTGCACCCTGGGTCTTGTGATCTCCACTGGAAGAGATGGGACAAGAGCTTCCCACGTGGAAATGCAGCACTGGAGGTGCTGGGCTTGGTTAGCCTTCCTTCTTTTGCAGCCTTCATCCCACTGAATGTCCTAAACCTGGCAAATTTCTCCACTGAAGCAAGGAGGGGATCCTTGCCTTTCCATGAAGCACCTGAGCAAAATGCACCGGTCGAACCCGTGGATGGCAACTTGCAACTCAACTCATTCATGTCACCAGGAGGGGAAGGCATGAGGTGAGTATGTGCACGTGGCCATGGAGGTTTGCTCTCAAGGTAGTCGCTTCCTTCCTGCTCTAGGGTGGGTAAACCAGATATCTTCTGCTGGGTATCTCTCCCGAGAACAAAAGGAAAAGCATGGTTAATTAGCAGGAATTACGTGACTGTTAAACCCACAAAACCTGTTCCAGGCAGGTGCAGTCACCTGGAGAAGTTTTGTGCTATGACTTGAGCTGCTGGTGTCCTGTTCGCTGAACAAAGGCTGTGTTTGTTCCTTCTCCAGCGGGGGTGTGCAGAAAAACAGCTCGATCCTTGCAGTCCCAGCCTGGGACTTCACCAAGGCCTGGGGCTCCAAGCAAGGCTTGCACCTTTGTGTTGGAGAACAGCCCTTTCCCTGGGGAGGTCCCTGCCAAGATACTGTCAGGGCAGGGGTAGGAGAAGCAGCCAGGAGGAAGGGGTTTTCTTGAGTGCAGAGTAACCCTTGGGACGATTCCCACGTTTGGGAGCAGATCCCATGGGATGTCTGTGTCCGTAGCACCTCTGGCCCCAGGCAAGCCGCAGCAATGGCTGCGAGCACGGCAGCAGCCCTCTGCATGGCAAGAGCTGTGTATCACCAGCCAGAGCGGCACTTCTGCTGGTGTTACGGGTTGCGGTGAAGGCATTTGACACACGTGTCCTTGTGGGCCTCTGCTCCTGCCTGCCAGGTTATGTAAAGCTTGGCGCAGAAGCTGGGTAAACACTTGGGTGCCTTTGTGCCAGGTGATTGCCCAAGAAAAGGACAATCCTGCGTGATATCCTGCGCGCCAGGTACCTTCGAGCAGTTTATGCTGCAATGAGGGTGGCTGTGGCTTCCCATGAGGTTTTGCCTGATCCTCTAAGGATCCCGCCTGCATCCAGACAGCACCGCTAGAAAATAGCACGTGGGCAGGATTAAAAATGAGTGAGGGCAGGGAGAGGCAGGCTCTGCCTGAGGATGAATCCCAGAGAGGGCATGGAGATGGACAGCAGGTCTGCAGGACACCAAGCTCCAAGGCTGGGTGGTAGTGTAGAATGAAAGGGTTCAGGGGAGAGGTGTCACTGAGGTAGATGCAGTAAGATGTGTTATCCTGTTGCAACTGCTGTACCTAAAAAAAGATTTCATGGGAGGCATGGTGAGGTTTTTTTGGTTTGTTTGTCCTTGCCTGGGAAGGTGACTGTCCTGAGCCGTGAAGCTGAGGGTGAGCGATGCCCTCAGAGCTCCCACCTCTGCTGAAAGGCTGCAGATCAGAACAGCTCCCTAGGGAACAGCAAAACCAATTTTCAGGGCTGACAGGAGGGTTAAGGAGACCAAAGAGACGCTGTTACATTTGCTCCCCCATCGCAAGGCATCGGCCTCCCCTGGGGCGCTCCATCCATCAACCCTGAATCTAGCGGGAACAGTCCTGCAGCCCTTTCCTGGAAGGATTTTACTTGCAAACAAAAATGGGGAAGAGGGGTGTGGAAAAGCAAATGAGAAATGTATCTTTAGCCAGATTCAAGAAAAACAAGCGCTGGCCTGAGAAGCGCTCTGATGCAATTAGTGCAGAGCAAATGCGAGGTGAACGCTCTTGTTTACTGCCTTACTTTATGTCGCTCCAGCTGTGGATTTATTGTCCCCCAACCAGCCGTGGCTGCCGCAGCGCTGCTGGCTGCTCCGGAGGGCTCTGCCCAGCCTCCCCGCGCGGGGTGTTTCTCATTTCACACTTCAAAGATGGTTGAACAATGTAGCTGCACATCAAAGAGCTGAGCGGAACCGGAGGGATGCCGGAGAAGAGGAGGATCCCCGACCCCACAGGACTTGCAGGCGCCCATGGGGCGCGGGGCCCCGCTGTTCCCCAGCTGGGCCAGCGGAGCCTCCGGCGAGTTCGGTTCATCCCTGGCTGCCAACGGAGCTGGGAGCCCAGCTGCCGCTCTGCGGTCGTGCCGGGTGGCATGCTCCGGCAGAGATCAGAGGAGTCCCTGGGGACGTGCCCTTCGCGAGGCCGAAGGCTGCTCCTGGCCGGCACGGTGCCCGGCTGGCCCCAGGCTGTTGCTGCCATCAAGGCGCTGCACTGGGGCTTATTCCCCTTTTGTACGCTGAGAGGTCTTCCTCTTCCCCACTGTTTCTACTGAAATGCTCCCTGGGGAAGGGTTTGGCTCTTGCTGCGGGTGTTGCACTGCATCCAGCGTCGCAGAGCCTGGTCCAGCTGAAGCAGGAGCGACGTGGCACGTGGGCAAGCAGCTGCCCAGCCTTGCAGCCAGGGTCTGTGCCAAGCATCCCTCCAGCTGCTCTCCTAGGGAGCCTTCACATGCGGCAAAGGGGTCAAAATTGGAGTATTTTTCACCTGCTGCTTTGCTGCCGCTACCAGTGGGAGGGTTGAGAGCAGCTGCGTGGAGACCGGCTGTGGTGGCCAGTAACCCACCACCCACGCTGGCCCTGGGTTAATAAATACATGGGTCTTTTGGTGCAGCTGCCCTGATGGCAGCCAGGACAAACAGAGCTGCAATGGGGCCAGGGTCACAGTATACGCCATGGCAAACCGTGCCATCGGCCTCTCGTGGCTCCCGTCACTGCAGGTTGTCCCCAGGAGGATCCCCATTGTCGTGCTGTGACCCCCTCTGAGCATCGCAGGAAGCCACCTCTGCCCTCAGCTCTGCTGCTGGTGCGAGGCAGCTTCGATCTGGAAGACAGGGGTGTTTTTAGGTGAGACTGCTTCTTCCCAACTGCTTTTGTTGTCCTGGAGGTTAGGAGCACTCTTATGCTACAGGAAAGCAGGAGCCAATGATAAAAAGTCAAACAAGAGCTTGCAAATGTTGGGCAGAACTGCTTCTAGTGCCATTAAAACTGTTGAAGTTTTTGATTTTTGCCCTAACTTTCCTCCTTTGCCTTCCCGCACCTGCAGTTCTCCTTCCCTTTCTTTTCCCTTTTTAGAGAGGGTGGGAAAAAAATGTCCAAGTTTGTTTTTTTTTTTTTCCTTTTGAGGAAAATGACAGTTGGGGAAATGATGAGTCAAGAGGCCTTTTCATCTTTCAGATGCTTGACAGCTGTGTCACTCCAGGTAAATGATTGACTCTTCCTGCACCATTGCTCTTCTCCCTCTGCCTTGGGTTGACCTTTCCTATCCCCATGCCAGGGCCAGGAGCAGGCGTGCTCCCTCTCACTGTGTATCGCTCCTGGCTCTCATTTTCTGACAAATGTTTTAATTCATAGAAGTCCTCCTCCTCCTCCTCCAGATCATGTCCTGCAGGAGAGGATCCACACCTCTTCCAGGCTGCGAATCCGTAGAGCCAGCTTGGCAATTTATTTACATTAAGTCAACTTAACCATGATCCCAAAGCTGACCCTGTTGGAAAGCCCAACCAACTTGGCAGATAGCGGAAAAATTAGCAATTTCATTCTTTTTCACTTTGGTTGTTCAATCATTTTTCTGGCGTTCTCTGCTCTATTTTATTTCAAGTCAATTTTGCATGAATTAACAGCCCAGCTTAGACAGCTTCAGCGGCTCCAGCAACTGCACGCTGTAGGCTTTCAGACAGACGTACTCCCAGCCAACCGGTTCTCCCCCAGGACCAGTCCGCAGGCAGGGATTTGATGGATGAACTCACGCAATGAGACTTAGATGAAGAGTGCAGACATGGATTGGGATCTGCAAACAGGCTCCTCCATGCTTGCCTGTGCTTCGTCCTTCCCCACAGATGTCCTCTGGAATACCCTGTCCTCTTTTATTGGGGGGGGGGGGGGGGGGGGAGAGGGGGGAGNGGGGGGGGTAAAGCGGTCAGATGCTTTGAACAAGAACCTGCTTGTCCCTGGGGCGGCACTGCCAGCTGCCCTCTTTGCAGGGGAATAACTGCGGTGCTGGGTGGAAGGATGGGGCGAGGTTGGGCAGCCTGGTCCTACCTGCTGTTCTCAATGACACAGGCATCGCCGTGCCATTTTGGAGAGGGCTGTGCATGCACACGTATGAGATGCTGCTTGTCCCCCTGGGCCTGAGGTGGCAGCCGCTGCTCAGTGACCCTGGGCTCTATCTGGCAATAATTTCGGTCCAACGCTTTATTTCCTAATTTAGGAGCTCTGCGCCTACAGGTCCTCCTCACGTTACAGTTCCAGGATTGCTAAAGTCCAAACAGTGCTAATCGCTCATCCAAACCACCCCTCGGTGCTGGCCCTGCCTCCTGTGCAACGCTGCGTAAAAGAGCTTTGCTCTTTCAGAGGAATTCCTCCCAAACCACCACACCTCTCCTGGTGGGAGACCGAGCCCCTGGGTACAAGGGAAAGCTCCTCTACCCTGCCCAAAACTCTTACGTGCGTACCTGGGGGCTGCGTGGGAAGCAGGTGAGCAAGGATCAACAAGAAATCCCCCCCGGGGTTATTTAAGGAGCTGGGGGAGTTGTGCTGGGGAGGAAGTGCCCTGCTCCCGTGGGGCATTGCCGGGGGCTGCAGACCCACCTGGGCGAGCGTGCCCAGCCCGTCTCCACCGCAGCCGCGTTCGCCCGCAGGCAGGACAGCATGGTGCGGCGCGTGGCGGTGGTGGGCGCCGGCGTCAGCGGGCTGGCGGCCACCAAGTGCTGCCTGGAAGAGGGGCTGGAGCCCACCTGCTTCGAGCAGAGCGAGGACGTCGGGGGGCTCTGGCGCTACACGGTGAGTGGCTTTGGCTGCCTGGTTTTGGAGCTGGCTGGGGAAAACTGTGTTTTCGGGACTGGGAGGTTGCACCCCGCTGTACCCCGTGTGCCTGCACCCACTTGCTCTGCTCTGATGGCTGCAGGTGGGAGGGCTTGGCTGGGTCAGTGCAGGTCCCCAGGTCTTCTCCCTCACCCTGGGGCAGCCTGGCCGTCCCTTGGCTTGCTGAGCTAAGTCCCCTCTGAACCGCCAACCCTTCTCCTTTGGGGACGGAGGGACCCACCGGCTTCTCCTCAGCTAAGGGGCTGCAAACCCCTCGGGGCTGCGCCGAAGACATGCTGCAGCTCCCCTCAAAGCCCATGGAGACAGGCGTTGCTCCAAAATGCAAGTCTTCAGGCCCCGCAGAAGTCACCCCACCTTGGGGAGCATTCGCTGCCGCTCAGGGTAGCTCTCGGCGTGCCTTTTACGTAGTAGCCGTGCACCGTGGAGCCAAAAAGGAGCCCGAATTAATAATTACAGGGTCAGACCCAGAGCCATCCCGTGCCGTGTGCCCACCCGCCGAGGGGACGGTTTGGGGTGTGATGGCGGCTGCAGGAGCAGCTCAGGGTGCCGTTAGGGAAAGGAATTGAGCCCGTGTGAGTTAAACCCCAGGGCAGAGGGGGAAGGCAGAAAGTTTGTTCTGGGTGATCGGAAACATTCGATTGATCTCAAAACACGGACCACATGTTTTCTTTCTTTTCTTAGGAGGGTTCCAGCAAATTCCTCCAGAAAGTTTGGCAATATTTTTTGATATGTACAATGCAGAGGACGTCGGGAGTGTATCACTATCCAGGGGAAAAGTAAAAACCACTTCAGCTCCTTATCTGTTTGGGTATTTTCTTTTACTGAAAGTTGGTAATCATTTGGCCGACCCAAACATGAATTTTTCCAGTGCAGAAACCTCGCTGCATTTTCCCAGCTCTCTCCCTGCATCAAAGCCATCAGGAAAGGGAAATGTATAACCTGTGTTTGGTGTTGGTAAGTGCCAAGTGTCAGGGTAGACATAGTAGGTGCCCCTCGGTGGGGACGGGGTGATGCGCAGGGTTGGCCGTTTTGGGCAGAACCAGCCCAGGCCCCACTGCATACATGGTGGTCTTGTGGATTTTGGCAGATCCCCACATGTCCCGAGCTTCTAGATGTCAGCGAGATGCTGGGTGGTAGGCACAAGTCTACGTGTCCCCGGCCAGACCTGCCCCGCAGTTGCATAAAGCAGGGGCAGCTGAGCTGCTGCACCAAAGCAAACATACCTGGCCGGGCTTCTGCCTTCGCTTGTGCGATCACCAAGACCGGACATGCACAGGAGGGATGTCCAGGAGCACCTGCAGGATTTTGGAAGCTTTACAGGCAGAACAGGAGAAAGCTGGGCACTGGGAGGGCCTATGTTACGTGTCTCCTGCGATATTTTGTGTGTGTCCGTGTGCATGAGTGTAGCTGTGTCACACCAGGCCTCCTGAGGCTTTCTGGATGTGCAGCGGAGAGACTCTGGCATGGTCCTTCCACAGTGTTCCCTTCCCCTGAGGTTTCTGTTTTCCTTGGCAGATGCACATGTAACCAGTTTCTAAACATCTTGGGTGATGCAAACCCTCTTCCTGGACTCTTAGGAGACTTCTGAGCTCGTAGGGGGGTATTTGCTTATTGCACTTGATGGCATTTGCAGTTTTTCTCTGGCTCCAGCCTGGAGGTGGAGGCTGGGGGTGATGGTATCTGGAGGAGTTGATGCAGGGGTCACATCCCCCTGAACGGCACGTTTCCACTTCCCTGTCCCTCCAGGACCAGGCAGAGGAAGGCAGAGCCAGCATTTACCGCACTGTCTTCACCAACTCCTGCAAAGAGATGATGTGTTACTCCGACTTCCCCTTCCCCGATGACCACCCCAACTACATGCACAATGCCAGGCTCCAGCACTACATCTGCAAGTACGCCGAGCACTTCGACCTCCTCCGGCATGTGCAGTTCAAGGTAAAAAGCCTGGAGTGGAGAGTGAGGAGCAAGGCGACCTGGGCAGGAGGGACATCTTCTCGATGCCTGAGTGTTCCTGCTGCAGGGAAAATCCTAGGAGAAAACATTCAATGGAAAAAAAAAAAAAAAAAAAAATATATATATATATATAAATCCTTGTTTTGTTAAAGCAGGTTCCATCAGCTCCCTTCTCTATGCACTCCCCAAAGCTGCCAGCAGAAAATCACAGGGGCGAACATCCTCTGGGCTCCCCGGGACCTCTGAATCCCTCTGACTCCCTAAACCCCTCGGTCTGCTCTACGGACGCCCACCGATCTCTTTCTTTGTTTCCTTTAAGACCCTGGTCACCAAGGTTAAAAAACGCCCTGACTTTTCTGTGACGGGGCAATGGGAGGTGGTGACCCAGAGAGATGGGAAGGAAGAGACAGCGGTTTTTGATGCTGTTATGGTTTGCTCTGGGCATCACGTCTACCCAAACCTCCCCCTCGCCGACTTCCCAGGTAAGCTACGCGTGTGGAATTCATCTGCTGGGACACAGCTGGGCAGATACCTTCCATCACAATGTTCTTCCCTGAAAAAAATGCTTTTTCAGCATTAAAAGGAAAGTAACATTTTGGAGGATAGGGGTCTGTTCAGGAAATCAAAACCTGTTGTTTTGGGTTTAGTTGGGTTTCTTTGGCTTTGGGGTTGTTTTGGTTTGTTTGTCTTTTTAAGAAAAAAGACTCAGTATCTAAACTGTATCAAAGCAGGGACAATGCTAATCTTTCCCAGAAAAAAATATTTCAGGCTATTTCCTTTAACAGAAGATTTTTTTCATAAAAGGATTTTGTAAAAACACTTTTTTGGGTATTTTCCCATGATTTCTAGTACAAATGTCCTGTGCGTTACCCAATGGCCTTTGCCTCTCTGTCTACCCAACAGCCTCTCCTTTTCATGCCTGGAGTGAATTACGACCCTTTCTGTTCCCCTCCCCAGGAATACAGAAGTTTAAAGGCTGCTACTTTCACAGCCGAGAGTACAAGGAGCCGGAGAAGTTCAGAGGGAAGAAGGTGCTGGTGATAGGCTTGGGCAACTCCGGCTGTGACATTGCCGTGGAGCTCAGCACCGTGGCGTCGCAGGTACGGGGACCTACACCAGAGCCACTGGGGAAGGGGAGGGTCATCCCCATCTGCCTGAGCACAAGCTGCTGCCTCCTTGAGACAGCCCTGGGGACTCACAGACNCCCCCCCCCCCCCCAGGTCTACCTGAGCTCCCGAAGTGGGTCCTGGGTGATGAGCCGTGTCTGGGACAATGGCTACCCCTGGGACATGCTGGTCATCACTCGTTTCCGTACTTGGCTGGGGAACATCCTCCCCAAGGCACTCAATGACTGGCTGTATGTGAGAGGCATGAACCGGTTCTTCAAGCATGAGAACTTTGGCCTCATGCCACTGAACAGGTACGCACAGGGCCATTCATCCCCAAACCCCCCGGGGTGCTGGTTCTGGACAGGGCTGGCCCGTGCCTATCCCGGGCTGGCAGCAGAAGCCACCTCTGTGACAGTCCCACCACTTTTGCCCTTGCAGAACTTCCCGCAAGGAGCCGGTGTTCAATGACGACCTCCCGAGCCGCATTGCCTGCGGTGTGGTGGTGGTGAAGCCGGACGTGAAGGAATTCAGAGAAACGTCCGTCTTGTTCCAAGATGGGACTGTGCAGGATGGTGTCGATGCAGTAGTCTTTGCCACTGGTTACAGTTACGCCTACCCTTTCATGGAGGATGATTCCATCATCAAAAGTAGGAACAATCAGGTGACCCTCTACAAAGGCATCCTCCCTCCTCAGCTTGAGAAGCCAACCATGGCAGTCATTGGGCTGGTCCAGTCCCTCGGACCCATCATCCCAACAGCAGACCTCCAGTGCCGCTGGGTGGTCAAGGTGTTTCAAGGTAGGTGGATGGACACATGCTGGGTGAAGGTCTAGTTTCTGTTAATGGGAGGTTCAGCCCAGCAGCAGTGGGCAGGCTCAAACTGAAAATTGGGGCAGCACCCGAATGCTGAGGAACACAGTGGGGTTTGGCCAGAAATACTGATAAATTCTCCGTGTGATGGGGTGCTTTTCACTGTGGGAGCAGGTCAGACTTCAGCCCACTGCAGATATCGATGAAGTCCCTGTGGTGGGGCTGAAGAGTATCTTGGGCATCACTGCACGCCTTTAAGGACAGGGGAGCCAGTGTTGTCACATCTCAACTCCCAAGCACAGTTCTTGACCCCAAAGGGCAGAGAGGCACCCAGGGGCAGCTCAACGGATCCCTGTAAACCCCATCTGCTGCAGGAGGCATCTCCTGGGCATCACTTCCCTTTGCTGATGCTCTTCCGGCTCTTTCTAGGACAGTGCACTCTCCCCCCAGTCAGTGAGATGATGGATGACATTGATGAGAAGATGGGGAAGAAGCTCAAGTGGTAAGTGCAGCTCGTGGGACTCCCTGTGCTGGCAGAAGAGCCCTGCCATTGTCTAAGCCCCAAGTGGATTTGATACAGGCACTGTGGAGATCTGAATCAGGAGAGTTTGGGTGGAAAATTCGTGCTGGAATGACTTCCTATATGAAAATCCTCGTTTGCCGTCACTGAGTGTTATCAGGCTGAAAAAGCATTTCTCATTCAACACACAATCAGAGTGAGGCCCCAGCAGAAACAGAACATTTCCAACATTATTCTAAGTGACACTTTCTTGTTTCATAAAGTCCATGGAAGTGTCTCACTTTCCCCCTCTCTGAGTGTATCTGATATTGTAGTGGAGCAATACTTTAAAAATATGAACATAACCAATGAAAGCTGAACCTGGCCCAAGCAAAGTTTTTCTTTTGTTTTTTAGAAACCGTTGCATTGTAGGAAGTTTCAAAATGCAATGTTTTCTTGTGAGCCAGATTGCTCTGCTTACAGCAGCAACGATGCACATCTCCTGGAGCTGTGGCCCCCCAGTCAGCTCTGCTCCCCAGGTGTGGTGGGAGAGAGCAGAGGACAGACTCTGCCTTCCCTGTGCTTAAAGAAAAAAAAAAAAAAAGTACAAAAAATCTGGGGGGACACCTAACGCAGTCCCTCTTTTCCTCTCCTCTCTCCCCCGAAGGTATGGGAACAGCACCGTGCTGCAGACAGATTATATCACCTACATGGATGAGCTGGCCTCGGCCATCGGTGTGAAGCCCAACGTGCTGAAGCTCCTGCTGACGGACCCGCGGCTGGCCCTGGAGGTCATCTTCGGCCCCTGCAGCCCCTACCAATTTCGGCTGGTGGGCCCGGGGAAGTGGAGCGGGGCCAGAAAGGCCATCCTCACCCAGTGGGACCGAACGCTGCAGGCCACACGGACACGCGTCACCCCCGCCGCCCCCACCGCCTTCCCCTGCCTTGCCGTGCTGGGGGTGCTCTTCCTCCCACTCCTCCTCCTCCTTGCCGCCCTCTACTTCTAGGAGACCCCAGAGGGATGCAGTGAGGATGGGGAGGGATGCAGGAGTACCCAGCCATGTGTGTGGGATGATTTCTCCCGCTGGGCAATGTGTGCTGCTGCTTTGCTCGTTACCCCCCCCAAAAAAAAAAAAAAAAAAAATATTCATCAAGAGATCCCTAAAAAATGGCATTGATAAATAAGGTGCGATCTCCATGCCTGGTAAATTTGGGAGGTTTCTCAGCTGGGGCTATGAAAGAGTGTAAACACCAGCCCTAGTAAGTAATTTTATCCCTCTAAATGTGTTTAAGTAGTAGCGCATTGCTACACGTCATTAAATCTCCCTGTCAACTGTTTATTTTTCTGGTGGAAAACTGGAGTCAATGTGTTTTGGTTTTTTTTGAGAAAAGTTTTGGTGTAGCTAAAATGAGCTTGCACATATTGGCTCTTTTGAAAAATAATTTTCATAACAAGTAAAGAAAGGCATCCATGTTTTTTCTCCAGTGGCAAAAGATGCCCAAATGAAAAAAGTTCAGATTAAAATATCGAGAAGAATACTCCGGTATATAAATAAATGGCCCACCAGCTCTCAGAACAACATCTGGACTTTGCTGGAACATGTGAGCGTTCAAAAGCTGAGATGAACCGTGTCTGCCAGCCAAAATGCCCGGCCCAGCGGGGGCTGTGTAACCCAGCGCCGTGGTTGCTGCAGCCACGGCGAGAGCATCCTCAGAGAGGTCCCTCTCCAAGCCGCTTTGCTTCCCACGGGGCATCCCGGGCCCCACAGGGACACCTTGGATGGGCACCCGTGCCTTGGTGGGGGTGACAGGGACGTGCCAACTGCCCACCCCGGGGTGGGGAGGGGCAAAACCTCCAAGGTTCACCCTCACCTGAGCAAGCGGGGAGGAGCTGGAGTGATCCTGGTGGGCTGCTGAACTCCCGGTGCGGCTGGATCCTGTGGGCTTTTCCTTTGCATCCATCTGCCGGGGGTGGAACCAGCCCATGGCGTAATTTTGGTGTTCCCAAGGAAGCGCTCTGCCCGTGGGCAGCTGCAGGCATCTCTGCTTTTCTTCTCCATACAGAAAGAACTTATAGTTTTGGAAAAATGCTCCATGGTTTTATGAAAGGTATCACGTAAATGCAAAATAATACCATTACTGTGAGCTCTAGCCCTGGAAGCGAGCCTACAGGATGCCAGCCGTTCCCTTTTCAGTGCCTCTGCCCGAGTGCTCTGCTAACATCTTTCTTCCCACCAGGAGATGAGGAGGTTTGCCTGCTCTTATTTCTTCCAGTCCAAGTGACGTGTACCTGCGGTGGGAAGCAATCCCTTCCCATGGCTGTAGTCCAACTCAAAAGACCTCAGAGCCACCCTCTAGCTCAAATGCAAATAAAAATATAGTGGCATCATCTGATCAGTTTTTAAAATTCTTTTGCAATTAAGAAGCTATGTGTAGTGTATTGCTGTGACTTTCTTTCTAGCTGATGATGGCAGCCTTGTTACCCAGCTGTGACACAGATTGCAGCGGTGGGGGATGTCGCCGCTGTCCTTGCGGGGTGCTGGCGGGACCCACGCCAAACACGGTGGGGGCCAGGAGAAGGCCAAAGTACCGGGTTATGTGAAAGAAAGGGCAGCGGGGACAAGAGGCAGCTGTCGGTGCTGGGAGCTGTGAGATGCACTGGGGAGCTGTCGCCGTCTCAGTGGGGCGAGTGGAGATGATGGCAGGGAACGCATGAAGAGGGTTGGTGAGGTGCTGGCAGGGCAGCACCCTTCCCCAGAGGCAGTCGATAAATGGGCGTGAGCCAAGCTGTCACAAGGGCTCTCTGGGGCTGGCTTACGTCTGCGAAATGGGTTGAACGACCTCATCGTTATCAGATATGAGGTCACAGCCTATGCCTGCACTGCTGAGAGCCTGCCAGCTGCAATCTTCCCCAAGCAGATTGCAGAGAATTACTGCTGGCCGGAGGATCGCGGGGAAGCTGTATCTGGCTGCTGGTTTTGAGTTGTTCTGTTCTGCAGCTGTTGTCATGTGTGCAAACCCACCCTGAGGCCAAACCCCCAAACCCCAGAGCATCTCTCCCCACGAGGGCACCGCAGGCTGGCCCTTTGCAGAGCAATGTCCCGTGTTTCCTTTTACACCAGCTTCCACCTTCCTCTGCTATTCAAACAATTATTTCACATGTGCAGAAGCAGTACCTGCCCATGATACTTTCACCCATTACCAGTTTGCTCCAAAAAGCCAGAATTTTAGCCAGTATTTCATGATGTTTCTGCTGTACGCCTTGGGGATGCCAACACCAAGGCCAGCTGCTGGGTGAAGATCAAGTGAACCCGCGCTGTGTCCTGCAGACCAACCACCACGACCATTATTTTTGCTTTGCTGGAGCAAGAGCTCCACCTAGCAAGGACCAGTGTGCCAGCCCAGCCTGCCTCCCACCGCCCAGAGCTCGCTGAAATGGTGGGAGGCAACAGCGCGGGTGCCGGGGAGTGCCTATTCCCCATGCACCGTGCCACCAGAGGTGGGCTCTCTGTCCCTGTGTGGGTCAGTAAATGCTTGTTTTCCAGAACCACCCCCGTTCTGGAAAACCCAGTTCAAGGGGGGGACAGGCCAGGAGGACCCAAGCTGACCCATTGCTTATAGCTATTTTAAGCTATTTTAAGGTGAGTGAGGATGGGAAGCACAGCTGAGCACCCAGCTCTGCCTGTTTCACATTGGCATCATGCAGGGACCCACGTGCTGCATTTGCTATGGTTTTCTTTCAGATTGCAGTCAGCAGGATAAAAAAAAATAAATGCCAGGACTTCTCAACCATCTGCCAGTGGGTTGTTGTTACCGAAGGAGAAACAAGCTGGTTTTGATGCTGTGATGGCTGGTGTCAGTCACCATATACATCCATATGTCCTGCTGGAGCCCATCTGAGGTAAAAGCTGTTTATAGAGTGCTGCTATAGACACAGATCTAGGAGCATGTCTAGGGTTAACAAGCTGCACGTGTACCAGATGGGGAAGTTACTTGCAGGATAATACCGGCCAAGCAGCTGTAAGGTGGGAAGCCGAGGAAGCGGCCGGCCCGTCCGCAGCCACCTGGGGCTGCTGGTGCCTGGGACCCAGCCTGCACCCCACTGGAGGGGCTGAAACCAAAGCCTTCAGCCTGTCTTTGGCTGGAAGCAAATGGAGGTTCGCTATGAAGCTGGAAAGACACCATCCTGCATGGTCTGGGGATAAAGCAGAGGAACAACCCAAATTCTCAGCCAGCACCGTCCCTTTCCAACGCCTTGGTGCTGCATCCCATACCACGGGGCTACAGCCGGGCCATGGCGGCTGTACTTGGCTGTGGACACAAATGCCGCGTGGCACGAGATGGATGATTCACCACTATTGGATTATTCCTCCCTTATGCCTCACAAAACGAGACTTGGACCTTTGAAGATATATCGCAGCTGTTTGCGCTTGTTTCATCGGTTAAAGTCCAGAACTGACAACATTCCCGGAGACCGTGCGGCTGTTACAGGAAGGCAGTGCAATGCAGCCTCATGGTCACCAAATGGGTTACCATGCTGCTCACATGTTTCTCCAGAAAAGTCCACCTAAGTCTTGAAGGGGTGGCCACAAAAAGACACTGCCGGAGCTGCTTACCCGCTTTCTCACCAGCTCAGTCCCTGCCGCAGCACGTTGTCGGAGATGCTGGCAAAATCCCACCCGGTGGGCAGGGCAGGGGGTACCATCTGGATTTACTGCAAAAAAAGGCTGTTTGTAATCCCAGCTTTTTTTTTCCGTGCACATCCCTGCCGTTTTGCAACAACGGTGCTGTGTGAGTCCTGTGCATTTCGGTGGGAAACGGGGTGCTGGGAGACAGTTTCTGAGCCTGAGGTCTTTATCTGGGCGAGAGGACTGTGGTGAGGAGCAATGTGTTTCTGAGCTGGTCCTGTCACCGTGTGACGCTGCATTTTACAGGAGAGCTGCCGGGGACAGGCACATGTTTCTGGCTCCCCTCTTCTAGCCAGTTTTTAAACATCTGCCAAATATAACGTGGCTCTTTTGCAATACTTACAAACAGCAGCTCCCATTTCACTGTCTCCGCAGCCAGGCAACGCTTCAGTAGTTCTTACAGGCCGTTTACACACTTTACTGAAAAACTTAGGTTTACTGCATTCGTTCATTTCTCATAGCTCCCTTTTTTTCGAGGATGGATGTGTTTCTCGTGAACCGTCTGAGCGCAGGCAAAGGCAGCTCTGTGATGCAGCGGTCCTGAAGCAAGCGATGAAACGGACACCTGAGCTCAGCCCTGGCTTCACCCACCTTTCCTCTGTTTCCTCACCCAATATATATCATCTGCTATGTCACCACCACCCACGTCTGGGTCCCAGCACCCTGGGATTTTAGGTTGTACCCAAAGTTGTGCTGAATATCGCAGTTCAAGGCTCCTGGAGCCCTGGACTCTCCATCTCTTCTCCTTGCAGATACTGAGAAGCTCAAGGGCCACAGGATTCCTGAGAGATGCGAAGAGAAGACCATTTTGGTATTTGGTCAGGGGAATTTGGGGTTGGACAAGGTGATGGGGTTCTCCCCAAAGACCAAGGAGAAGGTAGACCCCCTCCAGAGCAGAGGGAATGGTCCCTGATGAGCGGTCAGTCAGTCCTGGTGGTGCCTTTCCATACACACTAAGGTCACCTCCTGGAGCTGACACTCTATTTTGCAACACTGCTATCTTTAAAAATGTCTTCAGGGAAAGCAGATACAGCAGTGATTACCAGAATTATTGTGACATCCGGAGCTGAAAACGCTGGCGTTTGCGTCTTGCAGACCAACACCACTTCAGGCCACACATCCTCTTTAGAGGAAAAATATTTGTATTATGCATTTGCCATCATGAATTTTGTTGTGTTTTGTGTTTGAGGTGTTACAAGCAAGTGGTTTCACCATGGGGACTGTGGTCCAGTCCCATGCTGCAGCTATTTCTGAGCGCAGGGGACAGAGGAGTTGGTCCCTAGGAAGACAGGACAGGAGAGAAGTCTTGTCTCCAGTCCTGACCAACCCATTATTTACTCTCTGGACACTAATCCTTCCAGATAAAAAAGTTTGTTGTTGTTGTTGTTGTATTGTGGATTGTTTGTATTGTTGTATTGTGGAACAAAACAATGGGAGGTGGGACTAACCTTCAGTGGTGCTGAGCAGCCCCAAGTCCCCAGGACCACCTGTGAGTGCTCAGCAGCTTCTCAGACCAATTAGCAAGCCAAGGCGTGAGCCAATCAGAGCTCCTCTATCAACTTCATCTGGAAAGTTCCCTCTTAAACTGTTTGAGAGGTGGTGCCGTGAAGTATCTCAGTTATCTCTAAATGTCAGCTAAGAGTTTGTGTCTGCTATGGAGGTAAGAGAAAACTTGATGGCCACTCCAAAAGCAAGTATGAAGTTGTGTCGGAGGTGCTGGAGTCTCTATCACCAGAGGTTTTTAAACAGGTGAAGGAAAGAAGGTGGTAAAAGTCAGTTAGAGCTGCTTTTGAAGGAGAAGATGGGTCAGATGTTCATGAGATCCCTTCCCATCCTGTCTTCTAGGGTCTGGTAAAGCTGTTGGAGGTCAAAGAAGATCTGCTAGCTGATGTGAGCTAATGCAGCTCCACAGTGCCTGTGCTGGCTCCTCAGTAAGGTACTTCTGAGTGGTCTGAGAGTAGCACCTTCCCTAGTGTTGGGGGGTTTGTCTTTTTTAAAAAAATGAATTTCTGTGAATAAATGCACATAGGTGCTTCTAGGTAGGAAGCTGAGGTGGTGCAGGAGCATGTCTCTACCTGAATTAGGAGTTCCGTGTCCCTGTGCTGTGGGACGGGAATGTCAGCCATGGGCACACCTCTGCTGGAGACATCCTCAGAGAGGCTGCAGGAATTGAAAGCATTTGAAATGGCCAGCCTGGGACCATGGTCAATATTTACAGAAAGGGGCCAACTGCACTGACGGAATTTTTGAAAACACTTGAAGGGTGATGGACATCTTCACGTGGTGGTGGTGGTAGTAGGAAGGCGCCTTCTGGTCGAGCTGTGCATGTCTTAACCATGTGCTCTCCAGACAGCTCTTCCTTATGGTTATTTGCTTCCAAGTTGCCTCAGCTGTAACTCCAGTTTGCCCTGACAGTCTCTTCAGTAATTACATTTTCTTACCTGTGAAATGACAGAGACAGAACCCTTAACTCTGAGGTCTGGCTCAGAAGAGCTGAGGAGGGTCTAAAGCCCTTCCTAGCACTGTGTGTTATTTGGGTGCGTGTCCCATGACGCTTGGACTGTACATGTCTATCTGCTTTGAGCCCTGGTACAAAGACATGGTGAGCAACGGAGGGTTTGTGTATCCATCAGGGTTGTTCTTACCAAGATTTTTGAGTAGTTGTCTGGGGAAACTCTTAATTGTACATTTTAAAACCTCCAAAAACCAAGAAGTTAAAAATTGCAGTTCTCTGGGCTTTATTAACACAATAGGTTTAACAGCTTCCTCTTGACGAATTCTACAGGTTACATGCCTGGAAAACACGGTGACTTATTAAATCAGGTTAAACCTTGCCAGATATGTTGCAGTAAAACACTTGTGCCCTTCACACAGGGACCTCCTTGCCTACCAAGCAAATCCCTCTCCCCTAGTAGCTGCTACAGTCCATGTCTGCTCCAGCACATCCTCTGGGTCTCCGTAATAGTGGCATCTCTTGAGAGGTTTTGGGAAGAGTTCAAGATATTGAACGTACCTAGCTCTGAATAAAAAGAAGTGTTAAGTGTCCTGACAGTGTTTGCCACTGGCAGTGTCCTCTATGTGCTGGGAGTAGTAAAGTTATTAGGAAAACAGCCCCTGCTGCTTGGAGTGGAGGGGTGTTTTTTTTTTTTTAACCGTGAAATTGTGTTCTGGCCTTGGGGTCAAAACACTACTTCCCCCCGCCCACCCTCAGGCTCAAATCCAGGCTTTAAGAAATGGAGTGGGGGAAATGTATATTTTTTCCCCCCCCCCAGCAGCTCCTTGCAGCCTCCGTTCACCCCACGGATCGCCGTATCCCGCAGCCTTGTGGGAAGCAGTGGGAAGCAACAGTCATCTTTGGGGCAGCATCACCTCCACCCGCAGTAAAGAAATGGTGATTAAAGTCTTCTGATCAGTAAGAGGAGGCAGTGATAATATTGGAGAGGGGAAAATTAAGTGTTTAACAGATGAGCCCAGACCCCACATCCCATCAGCTCCTGAGCGTGCGCGGCAGCAGCGGCTGCTTAATGGTGAGCACCCTGCTTTGCTTAGAGACTGGCTTAACAAGAAATTCTGCTTTTTTTTTTCCTTTTTCTTGTCCCCCTTCACCATGACACATGCCAAAAGCTGCTGACACAAAGAAACAGCAAAGCAGGCTGTGTTAAAACTTGTTTGTACATAGATTTGCCCCTCCTTGGCTTAAAGTGTGATTTTAAACAGAGATGATAAAACTGGTGCTGGAGTTTTGCAGAGAAGGTGGTTTTATCAGCTGATTAAGACTACGTGGATATATTAAGTTTCTCCTTCCCCCTTCTGTAAGATTAAAACCCCATTGCAGAGCCCAGGCTTGCGCCACGGTGCCAAGGAGCTTTGCTCCCCAAGGGGAGAAGGGGCTCAGCAGCGGGCAGGTGCATGAGCATCTCGTTCCCCGCGTGCCTCCTGAGCCACCACCAGATATTTATGGCTCCTGGCTCTCCCTGTGGTCCCCCGTAACCGATGCCCCCCCAGCATCTAACAAGGCTTGTGTCCCACCATGTGAGGATGTGGATAAGCCCAGCTGCTCGGCGTCCCAGGCTGGGCAGAGGGAAGATCGTTCCCCAAATGATGTGCTCTCACTTGGCCTGACCCCCTCCCTCAGCCAAAGCCCGTTCTCTCCGGCAGCTTGTGTGTGTGATGGCAGCAGGGTCCCCCCTTCCTTCCCTGATGGGGGGGGCAGCAGATCCCCCTTGCGCAGAAAGGGGGACGGGCACCTCTGCGGCGTGTCTGCTCCTGTCTTCACAAGGACAGATGTTCAGGAGGACTTTCCCAAGGGTACAAGGGATGCTCTCCTTGAACACCAGGCCATGAGGGCTTTTCTCTGCCCTGAGAACATATTAAACCCCGCGATGTGCTCGCTCTTCTCTGCACAGTGTCCCTGGAGAGATGGGTCCCGGGTGTCCCTGCCGGCAGCGCCTGGCAGAGCACGGGGAGCAGGACGCCATTCCCTGTGGTGCCAGCAGCAGAGGTGAGTAAAGCAACCAGAACTTCCCTGTGTGTTTCTAAGGGCTTTTCAGTGCCCTGGGCATGCGCGTGCATAATTACAGTAATTACCTCCCTGCTATCACACTGTCCATCTCCACTAATACTTTGTTCTGCATACCTGGTCCAGACCATCGCAGGGGGATTTGTGGAGGAGAGCACCACAGACCTGAGGCAGATCACAGGAAACTGAGTTTTAATCCCAAGGCACTGGGGTTTTGGAGATGTTTCTACCCCAGACTCATGCGGTACCTCTCACTGCATCTTGTCCTGCACTTCCAGATCAGATTCCACGTCAGGGATGCCCAGAGCCTCCACTGCTGTAAGCAGCTGGTCGCAGCTGGTTGCATTTCTGTGCCAGTAGCTCCTCTACACCAAAATACAACTTGTTCTTTCAGAAAGCTTCCCTGAACTGCCCTCCCAAAAGCACTGACACTGCTCCTGGGAAGCTGCCACAGCGTCCCTCTAACTGCAAGTCACTTGGATGCCTGCTGGTAAACTCAGAAAAGCAGGAGCAGATAACGAACAAAATGTTTACCTTCATGGATTTCCTACTCTTTTTTTGCTGAGTGCTGGCAAGTGTCTTTACAGATGCAAAATTATGTGCATCTGGAGAAGTGTCCAGTGGGAAGGAGGGCTGGGAGATGTAGCCTGTGCAAACCCCAACGGCGCGGCTGGCACAGCCGGCTCCAGACCGGGCACGTGCTCCAAAGCCGGTGGGGTCAAACCCAGGAGCCGGGTGTTGGGCAGAAACAGTGGGAGGCCCTGGGGTAGGAGTTGATGTCTCCTCGTGGGTGCTGCAGACGGCTCTGCCGTGCTCCTGACGGTGCCCCAGCACAGGGGCAGTGAGCCCTGTCCCTCCACAAACCAGACATGTTTTGTTCAAGTGCCTGGGTCCTCCGCAAAGCTCAGCAGACTTTTCTCGTGACTAATTGCCTTCCTTGTTCCCAGTGCGCATCTTATTTCCACTTCTAGTTTCAGCTACCGGCCCATCTCATGCCTGCGCAGCTTTGAGCGCAGGCTCTGAGCAGATGTCTCTGTTGGATGGAGCTGCTTTACTTACCACCCTCTGCTCTGCAGACCTCGAATGGGTTTTTCTCCCCCTCCCTTGCAGCCTCCTTGGTTATTCAAACAGTTTAAAGAGCTGATAGCAAATTTGGGATCATTTGCCCCCGGATAGGTGCTGTGTCCTGCATTGATATTTTGGCTAACATTTCCGCTTGCTTTGTGTTTAGAGGCATTTCTGCCTTAGACTTACGCCGTACTACTCGCTGCACCTTGTCCTGCACCTCCAAGACCTCGCTACGCTGGTGTTCGTGGCCATTTCACACTCTCCCAGTTTGCACAGGGAGCCTCCTGCCCGGCACCGGTGCGGGTGGCTGCACATGTAGCCGATGGTACAACAGCCTCTGTGAGCAGTGAACGCAAAANCGGGGGGGGGAGCTGCCCGCCCTCCTCTGCCAAAGCACCGCGTCTCGCCTATAAATTGGGAGCAGGAGGGGATCTTCCTGGAGCGGCGGTGGGACGGAGCAGAGGCGGCTGAGGCTGGGAGGTAAGTGTCCCCGGGGGGGCTGCGAAGCTTTTCCATCCCTCCCTGCCCCACGCAAACACCCCACGGCTTGAGATTTCTGAGGCTGGTTGCTACGAATGCTTGCAGGGACGGTACGGAAAGTGGGGCAGCAACAGGCGTGGGGTGGCCAAGGCAGTGATTCCTGGATGTTATCTCTAACTTCTCCGCAAAAGGGTTGGGAATTAAAAAGCTGGGAGATGTTTGTGATACAAGTTAACTCCCACCGTGCAAAGGAACCCCACCCAAAACAGTGAAACAATGAGCAGCTTATGCTAGTGCTTTCTTCATTTAAAAGGAAAAAGTCCAATTTTCGTTCCAACCTTGGAAAGCAGAGTATTCATTAGGCGCTGCCTTCCTACTCAAAATTGAAACTGTTCATGGGGAACTTGGTGTTTTGTAAAAAAAAAAGGCGCCTGACCCCGACCTCATTTTTTTACTGAAGACTTTTTTTTTTTCTTCCCCTTTTTTTTTTTTCCCCTCTACCAAATACACCATCCCCCGTGTATGGTGGAAGCAGAAAGCACTTCTCGGGGCAGAGGAGCCGGTGCCACCCGGCCGTAGTGCCGTCCTGGTACACCGGGTCAGTAACTCAGCCAAGCAGGGTTGCAACAACCTCCAGCAATGTCCAGCCTGAGCTATGGCATGTGGCCATCAGCCCTTGTTTCATCGCCTGGCTCTGTCAGGAAGGGTTCGGTTCCACCATCCCCATCGTAACCCTGTCGTAGGACATCGCCCCGGGGGCTGCTGNATGTTTCTACCCCAGACTCATGCGGTACCTCTCACTGCATCTTGTCCTGCACTTCCAGATCAGATTCCACGTCAGGGATGCCCAGAGCCTCCACTGCTGTAAGCAGCTGGTCGCAGCTGGTTGCATTTCTGTGCCAGTAGCTCCTCTACACCAAAATACAACTTGTTCTTTTAGAAAGCTTCCCTGAACTGCCCTCCCAAAAGCACTGACACTGCTCCTGGGAAGCTGCCACAGCGTCCCTCTAACTGCAAGTCACTTGGATGCCTGCTGGCAAACTCAGAAAAGCAGGAGCAGATAACGAACAAAATGTTTACCTTCATGGATTTCCTACTCTTTTTTTGCTGAGTGCTGGCAAGTGTCTTTACAGATGCAAAATTATGTGCATCTGGAGAAGTGTCCAGTGGGAAGGAGGGCTGGGAGATGTAGCCTGTGCAAACCCCAACGGCGCGGCTGGCACAGCCGGCTCCAGACCGGGCACGTGCTCCAAACCCGGTGGGGTCAAACCCAGGAGCCGGGTGTTGGGCAGAAACAGTGGGAGGCCCTGGGGTAGGAGTTGATGTCTCCTCGTGGGTGCTGCAGACGGCTCTGCCGTGCTCCTGACGGTGCCCCAGCACAGGGGCAGTGAGCCCTGTCCCTCCACAAACCAGACGTGTTTTGTTCAAGTGCCTGGGTCCTCCGCAAAGCTCAGCAGACTTTTCTCGTGACTAATTGCCTTCCTTGTTCCCAGTGCGCATCTTATTTCCACTTCTAGTTTCAGCTACCGGCCCATCTCATGCCTGCGCAGCTTTGAGCGCAGGCTCTGAGCAGATGTCTCTGTTGGATGGAGCTGCTTTACTTACCACCCTCTGCTCTGCAGACCTCGAATGGGTTTTTCTCCCCCTCCCTTGCAGCCTCCTTGGTTATTCAAACAGTTTAAAGAGCTGATAGCAAATTTGGGATCATTTGCCCCCGGATAGGTGCTGTGTCCTGCATTGATATTTTGGCTAACATTTCCGCTTGCTTTGTGTTTAGAGGCATTTCTGCCTTAGACTTACGCCGTACTACTCGCTGCACCTTGTCCTGCACCTCCAAGACCTCGCTACGCTGGTGTTCGTGGCCATTTCACACTCTCCCAGTTTGCACGGGGAGCCTCCTGCCCGGCACCGGGGCGGGTGGCTGCACATGTAGCCGATGGTACAACAGCCTCTGTGAGCAGT
>VXBL01005394.1:560314-575669 GCA_013400195.1 Aramus guarauna | reverse complement strand
TTTTTTTTTTTTTTAGGTGCCCTGGGTGCAAAGTCCAGCCAAAACTCTCCTCTCCGCTTCAGCTCCCTTTTGGTAGGCAGCCAAGAAGCAAGTGAAAACATCCCACAAGCGGGAACCGCCTCCACACACACGCATGAGTCCTCCTTGCACAGCTGCAGGATGCATCTGGACCACTCCGGTCTCTCCCACCCACTCGATCCCCTTTAGGGATCATCGGCCGGCATGTCCGGCTCACCCCGCACAACAGCAGGAGAGTCCAGCCGCTCCTCCCGCTGCAAACCGGGTTGTGCAACCGCCGTGGGAGTGGGGTGGCCGTGTCGGGGCGGGGGGGGGAGCTGCCCGCCCTCCTCTGCCAANTTTCTTCCCTTTTTTTTTTTTTTCCCTCTGCCAAATACACCATCCCCCGTGTGTGGTGGAAGCTGAAAGCACTTCTCGGGGCAGAGGAGCCGGTGCCACCCGGCCGTAGTGCCGTCCTGGTACACCGGGTCAGTAACTCAGCCAAGCAGGGTTGCAACAACCTCCAGCAATGTCCAGCCTGAGCTATGGCATGTGGCCATCAGCCCTTGTTTCATCGCCTGGCTCTGTCAGGAAGGGTTCGGTTCCACCATCCCCATCGTAACCCTGTCGTAGGACATCGCCCCGGGGGCTGCTGCCTTTTGAGTGCCCGATTTGCAGCCGTGCAACAGTCTGTCTGTCCAGCCCAGAGCTCCCCAGCGGGGTGGCTTTGGGAGGGGGACACAAAAACATCCCTAAATCCAAGGTGTGCTACATCTGCAGCCGTTCCGCCAGCCTCGGTGGCCGTGTCGAAGTCAGCAGCCTCTTCCCCTGGGACAGGACCCAGTCAGCGATGCAGAGACTGAATAATCCCACTGCATGTTTTGTTTTCTTTTCTAAGAGGGGCAGGGGCAGATCTCCAAAGCTAAAATACAAATATTTGCAAGACCAGTAAGGAGGGATTGTTTAAACACAACTTGTAAGTGATTTGTGGCTTAACTACATACTTTCAAAGCGAGTTTCCAGGGCAACTGCAGGTTTTGAAAGCAGCCTGGCGAGCATGCTGTAAAAGTAGATGGGTTTATTGGAAGGAAAAAAAAAAAAAAAAAGTAGAGAAAATGAAGATGTAAAGTCATCTAATCTTAATTTACAAGTAGAGGCTAGTAAAGAGCATGAAGGTTTGGGGTGGCATAGAGGGAAAGCCCCTACAGAGGGGGTAGAGCTGCCCCCGAGGGGTGGTGACTACCTGCAGAGTTTCTCCCAGGTTAAGCCCCGTTCGCAGCCCGGGCGCCCGGCAGAGACAGCAGGGATGAGAGTGGCGGTGGTGGGCGCCGGCGTCAGCGGGCTGGCGGCCACCAAGTGCTGCCTGGAAGAGGGGCTGGAGCCCACCTGCTTCGAGCAGAGCCGGGACATCGGGGGGCTCTGGCGCTACACGGTGAGCCGGCAGCATCCGTCCTTCCCGCGGGAGCCGCGGCTTTGCGGGCTGGAGAGCGGGGCTGGGCTCCAGCGGGTGGGGAAGGGGTGCGAGAGCTTGCTGGGTGCTGACATCTCCCAGATGGGACGAGGGGAGCAGGGGGACGGTCCCCGCTCCGGGACACAGAGCTGATGCACCCCGGGGTGCCACACCAGGAGCATGTCGAGGCCGGCCGGCCAAGCCTCTACCCATCGGTCATCAGCAACACCTCGAAGGAGATGTCGGCATTCTCCGACTTCCCCTACCCTGAGGATTTCCCGGTGTTCCTGCCCAACGCCCGGGTCCTGGACTACCTCCGGCGCTACACTGAGCGCTTTGGCCTCCAGAAGCACATCAAGTTTGGGGTGAGTGATGGGTGCCCCGGTGCTGTCCTGCTCCCCGCATGTGCCAGGTGCTGGCAGTAACTCCGCTTCGCTTCCACCGTTTCAGACCACAGTTGTCAGCGTCAGGAAACGCCCTGACTTTGCCACCACGGGCCAGTGGGATGTGGTTACGGAGACGGATAAGAAGCAGACGTCGCACGTCTTTGATGCTGTTATGGTTTGCAGCGGCAATTTCTCCGAGCCGTCCCTCCCCCTGCACTGTTTTCCTGGTACAGTATGCGGCTGCCTGCCGTTACCTGCTTCCAGGGACTGGGGAGAGAAGGATTAGCCGTTCCTCAGGGAAAATGCTTTCTTCCTCTTCTTGCTTCTGCTTTTCAAACCTCCTGGCATGAACAGCAATACATCCTTGTGCTTCAGCAGCTTTGTCTTTGCAGGCACTGGTCATTTCAGAGCAAAATTCCAAGGTAGGATGGTTTAGCATTGAAGAAACTGTCTGCACAGCATGCAAGAGGGGGTAAGGTCCTCTCAGTGAAGCTCCATCATCTTTGATAGATCTGTATTCATCACTGCTGTGCTGAATTTCCCCAGCTCTCAGCACAGAGAGGATTGCCTCGTCATCAGTGTTATCAAGTGCTTCTGAAGCTGCTTGTAAGACAGGAGGTCTGCAGGCTTTTCTCAGCCTCGGCATCCCCATCTTGTAGAGGCTGAATCCCGAGACTGCACCACCACAGCTCTTGCACATAACTGTCTTCCAAGTCCCACCCAGCACGTGTGTCTGCTCACTGCTGCGCAGGCACGTGTGAGACCCCATTTGGGAGAGGGAGCACCAAGTCTGTGTGCGTGGGATGGAGGGCTGGACCTCCCCAAGTCCCCAGTGACCACCGATTGCTCTTCCTTACTCTTGCCATCTGGATTGTTTCTACGCCGTTTCTCCCAACAAACACCACAAATGTTCAAGTAATTAAAAGCTTCGTTTCTTTTCTCCCCAAGGCATCGAGAAGTTTCAAGGTCCGTACTTTCACAGCCGGCAGTACAAGCATCCCGACGTCTTTCAGGGGAAGCGCGTCCTCGTGGTCGGCATGGGCAATTCGGGAGTGGACATCGCGGTGGAGGCCAGCCGTGTAGCTGCGAAGGTACCACCACCCAGCCACCTCAGGGGCACGGGCAGGGTGATGCTGGGGGCAATAGCCTAGTTTGCCATCAACGCAGGGACAGCTAGCTGGGTTTACCCTGCATGGTGTCCAAACAGTATTTCTGAACCTCTATTTCTGGGTCAAAAACCTAACCTGAAAGCAAGCTGATTGTTCTCTTCTCTCCTGTTTCGCCTCCAGCTGCCGGGAGGTCTTAAAGATGCTGTTGCTGCTTTTTCATAGTGTAGCTGTCTGTGCCATGCCCCTCCGGCGTTACTTCATAAAGGCAAAGCAGCAAATTCATCTCCTGAATCGCTAATTCTCCGCTCTCTCCCAGGTGACTGTTTGCACCAGCCGAGGTTCCTGGGTGCTCAGCCGTGTGTTTGACCACGGCTACCCATGGGACATGGTTTTGAACACTCGTCTTATGAGCTTGATCAGAAACAGCCTCCCTGGACCCCTTTCACGGGCGTTAATTAACCACAGGGTGAACCAGTGGTTCAAGCATGAAAACTATGGCCTTCAACCAGAGAAGAGGTACCTCTTGGTGGCTCCCATCCCATATGGTGTCACAGGGCTTGTGCTGTGGGTGGGGGGAGATCTCCAGCAATATCAACCAATGCAGCAAATAGCAGCCAAACTGGGGTGATCCCCAGTGGGAGAAGACATGCTGTAGCCCTCTTAGGTGGTGTGAGATGGAGCACCTTCCTGGAAAAGCCCAGGAAGGATCAGAGGCGTTTTCCTCATGAGGCTCCCTGGGAAAAGAGGAGGAGGGAGGCTTGAAGTATGGATCAGCTCTGAAAAGAGATGGTTTAAAGAGTAACTGAACGGAGGAAGAAGGCAGGAAGTGTCCATGAGTTGCTCGGGCTGTGGGACAGGGTGACATTGCTGCAGGGGGGGAAACATGTCCGTGTTTGGAGAGGGGGGAGGCAGGGCTGTTTGCTCAGAGCAAATGACACCAGGAGGTTGCAGGGCTGGAGGGCCCGGGGGAGGCACAGGGGCACTGGCAGGGCTTGTTCACGGTCTCCAACGCTCAGAGCCCCTCGGCTCTCCGCAGCTGCTTCATGCGTGAGCCCGTGCTGAACGATGACCTTCCGAGCTACATCCTGACAGGGAGGATCACCATCAAGCCAGGCGTGAAGGAGTTCAAGGACAACTCAGTTGTCTTCCACAACTGCCCTGAGGAGGAGCCCATTGATATCGTCGTCTTCTGCACGGGCTACAACGTCTCTTTCCCGTTCCTAGAAGAGGCAGTCGTTAAGGTGGAAAACAAGCACGCGTCCCTCTACAAATATGTGTTCCCGACCCACCTGCAGAGGCCCACCCTGGCGGTCATTGGGCTGATCAAGCCGTTAGGAGCCATCACGCCCGTGACAGAGATGCAAGCGCGCTGGGTGACCCGTGTCTTCAAAGGTAGGAGAGCTAACACGAGCTCTCCCCTGTACTAAAACACAGTTCACACTGGACACGTCTTGTGCCCTCTGTGCACCAAGAGGGATTTCAGTCCCTGGGGACCCCAAAGCTCACTTCAAAGTGGATGAGGGAGTATTCCTAGGGCTCAGACTTCCCAAATTATTTCACTTCAGCTGAGCTACAGCAACATGAGTGCATGATTGGTCCAAGCTACATGCAAGTTCATGATATCTACCTTAAATCACTTTTTTTTTTTTTTTTCCCATTAAGCTGATGCTTTTAAGCTGATGCTTTGTACCCTGCCTGCTGAGAGCATGCTCTCTGTTCCTTACTGTGACCCAGCTGATGTGTGGTCCTGCACCTCAGCCTGCAAACCATGGTCTAAACAAGGTTGTCCAAGACAGTATTTTCTCTCCAAAATGTTTTAGAAGTCAGACCACAGAGATGGATATGTCAATCTGGACGCACAGATAAGAGTTGTCTTTAAGATACTGTGGTGGATCCATCCTGGCATAATTCACTGCTCTTTAAGGGACAGGGTGGTTTGTCCACCATGACTACCAGAGGAAGAGTGTCCCATTGCCCCGTGAGAGGAATTATTTGAAATTATTGGGGTGAGGAAAGAAACCTACTGGTGGTTTTTGGCTTTTTTGTTTTTTAATAAAAATATTAATAATAACTGGGCTGGTATGGAAGGCTGCATCAAGGCTCCTCCACAGAGCCGGGGAAACTCTGGGGTTTCTCTTTTGGGATGGTGCTCTCTGGGGCTTCTCACCCCACATCATCTGCCTGTGCCCTGACAGCACAAATCTGTAAGAGCAGGAAAAAGTGCAGGTGAATTCGTACCACCGAGGAGGGACGGTGTCTGGCAAATTGCCACTGCCGAGCTAAATCCAGTGACGAGGTTTTCCTGCCTTCCTGGGGAAGGGCTTCCCACATTTTTGCATTGCTGAATGAATCCCCAAGTTCTCCCAGGAGTTAAACCCTGCAGGACCTTCTCCTCTCTTCTAGGCTTGTGTCAGTTGCCACCTCAGTCTGTCATGGAGAAAGAAGTAAACGAGAAGAAGAAAAACCAAGTGCGAAGGTAAGCCCGTCCCTGGAGGTTTTTTAGTGGATTTGAATAGCCCCTGGAGTTTGGGGGGACAGCAACACAGCTCAAACTCTGTGGCTGCTCCCTGCATGTGTAGCGGAGGCGAAAGGGGGGGACACCCAGGTCCAGCCACCCCCTTATTCCCTCACACTGAGCCAATGTAACCTTTGATTGATGCTGGTATTTTGCTGGTTGATGACGGGAAGAAATTAATTCAGGGTAGTCGAGACTAAAGCTTGTTTGGGAGTTGGGGAAGTGTGCCAAGGTCCCCAGAGACTGAGAGATAAAATGGCAGGGAAATTAATGGTAATAAATGCAAAGTAATTCACGGGGGAGGGGGGGAGTCAACCCCGGGTGTACACACAAATTGTCTCACCTCTCGGCACAGGGATCTGAATTGCTGTGAATAGGTGTCTCGGCACATAGTTCATGGGCAGGCAAAAGATCAACTCAGAGGCTAAGAATTATTAGGAAATGAATGAGAGAAACCCAGCAAACTAGGAGATATATTAATCCGTGGTTCATCTAGATTGTTGTAGTAGAAAAGGTATAGAGGGCTGAAATACAGAATTGCACAGAACAATTGCTGTACAATACAAGGCTAAACAGCCAATGGTGGGACATGAAGTGGCGAATTCTGCAGGGAAGGGGAACTGGAAGTTCCCCCTTCACTTCACTGCACATTTTTGCAATACTTAGTGGAAACAAGTGTGAGGGAAACTAAGGGGTGATGTCTTTCATGCTGCATGTGACTCCTCTGCAGAGAGCAAAGGGAAACTAGTTTAAAAACAAACAAAAAACCCAACCAAATTAAAAAAAAAAAAACACAAAACACAAACAAAACTGGTTTGATGAAGTCTTTTAGAAAATAGATCCACCAAAGTGAAGAGAGGGGGTCCAGGTACAACTTGTAGGTGATGAAGTGAAGGGCCAACTGATGCACATGAGACACGTGTGTATCAGAACCAGCATCACTCTACACGTGCTGTGTCATGGGCAGGATTCGGGCCCGGACAGACCCTGGTTCCCACTGCATGTGTGCCCAGTCCTTTCCTAAGAGGAACCCAATTGTGTCTCGATGCAATAACAACACGGATGCAAATGATCTGCATCCCGGTTCCTCGCAGCCCTACTGACACCAATCCTTCTCCCACCTCTTTTTCTTCTCCAATTCATTAAGGTTTGGTCTGTCCTATGATGAAGTCCTCAAAATCGATTGCCTGGTCTACATGGATGAGCTCTCCTCCTTCATCGGCACCAAGCCCAGCGTACTGGGGCTGCTCTGCAGAGACCCCCGACTGGCCCTCACCATCTTCTTTGGCCCCTGCACACCCTACCAGTACCGGCTGGGGGGCCCTGGGCACTGGGAGGGGGCACGCCAGGCTATCCTCACCCAGTGGGACCGGACCCTGAAGCCCACGAGGACGCGAGTGCCCGCTGGCTCCTCCAGCTCCTGCCTTTCTCTCCTGACTGCGATGGGGTTCCTCCTGCTCCTGGCTGCTGTGGTTTTTGGTTTCGAGTAGATTTTCTTAGAGCCTGTTTAGGGTTTTATTCTTGTCCTTGGGGATGTTATCTCAGGTTAGACAGTTCCACAGGTTGCCACGGGACAGGGGGAAAGGGATCTCAGCAGACTGTAACAAATTTAAAACTTTAACCAGCAGCACAAACCTCTTTCTGCTCCAGCTCACCCACCAGCAGAGCTTTGCAGACCTGATTAGCCAGGGATGGCAGCACCCCCCCACCCCCCCCCAAGCATTTATCACCCCTCTGCTGCTCTCCTGCCACGAGCAGGGCACGGCTGTGCGGCGTGGCCGGGAGGCAGCAGCCAAGATCAGCAGAAATGGCTTTGGGTGTCACAGCTGGAAAGGAGCACGGAGGGTCCAGTCCTGCCCCAAATCAGCTGGGAATTGGAGTCTTTAGTCTAGCAAGGGGTTATCTGGACTGGGTACACAGGTCAGCTGTCCCTTCTTCTGACCTTCAACCCTATGAACCAAAAATCCCAGTTTGGGTTGAATGGCTGCATCTTTCCAGGGAAGAGATCCTGGCTGCGGTGGTTTGTCACCCCTGTGACCGGGGCCGGTACCCTGCGGGGCTGAGTACTCCTGGCTCCGCTTCCCTCTGCTCCCCACCACTGGGCGATCCCAGGCCTTTGCTTTGTGCACGGAGAGACTTTCAATCAATAAAACTTCCTTGGCCGTGGCGGGAGCGTGCTGCGGGCTGCTGCCTTGTCATCTCCTCGTGTGCCCGGGAAGAGCTGGGGGATCCCGCGCCTGGGCTGGGGCTGTGCCAGCAGGCACCGGGGACAACCCACAAGCCTGGGGCTGCGAGGGCTTTTGTTGACCACCAGAATTTAGGCTGCCCCATGCACCGTGTGTCTCCCCCCCCCATGCTGTCTGCTGGCATGCGGGCAAAGTGAGTGCGTTTTGCTGATTTCCTGGAGATGTCAAGCGAGTGCCTGCCCAGCACAGGCAGCACGCGGGGTGACAGATCAGGAGATGGATGCTGAGACGGAGGTGAGCTGCAGTGTGGGAGTCCTTGCAAGCATGTCCCCCTTGGGATTGAGGTCTGGGTTTCCACCTGGCGCTGCCCCGAGAAGGTTGGGAACTTTCTGCCGGCATATCTGAGCAGAGTGGGGGAGAGTGGGTGTAAAGGTCAGTGGTGCAAGAACCGTGGTGAGCTACCCGGATATCAGCCTCCACTTTAAACCTGAGGCTAGAGAAAAGGCAAAGCAAAGTTCAGCCGAAGCCTGAGCGGCGAAGGTGCAGAGCTGCCCTGCCAAGGTTTGCTTCCCCACTTCTCTCCGGCTGGGTTTTGCAGGCTTTAAAAAGCGGGCAGCCATCTCGCCGGGGTTTTGGAGTTCACTGCCAGCTTCGTCTCGCTGCCGGTGGGAGGAGACGGGGCTTCGCGGGGACCATCTGTAGGCAGCGCTGGAAGGGAGAGGTGACTTTATCAGCCCGGGCATATCGTTGCCCTTTCCCAAAGCCAAGGGAGGCTCCGGAAACGGGAGGTGGGTGCGTGTCCGTATGTCCTGCCCTGTTTCCGCAGCTCAGGGAGTGGCTCAGGCTGGGAGGAACTGGCTTTTGGACACCGGGGAGGGTGTTTTGTGTCCCCTGTCGCTTTTCACTGCGTTTCTGCAGCTTCCTCCACCTCGTTTAAGTTAACTTACTCTCTTGACACAAAACCAGGTTGAAAACAAGTTATAAATGACTTTCTTCAGACCGTGCAGTAGGAGCATTTGCTGTCTAATCAAAGTTCGTGAGGATTCTTTTTTTTTTTTTTTCTAGTTTCCTTGCTTTCCAGTCGAGCTCCGTGCAGTTCAGTTTACACACGCTGAGCTTTGAGTTCCTCCCATTTACACCCTGCGTTTCCTGGGTTTCTTACCTTTTGTATGGTCTGTAATCCCCGCCGCACTTTCACAGTGCTGCTTAACTTCTGAATTGCTGCGCCGTGCTCCTGCTCAGTCAGGCATCAAGTTGTTTTGTTCTTTTAAAAAAAAAAACAACAAAAAAACAACCTTTTTGTTTTCAGCAGAACACCATTTAATGGGAAATTAAAAAGGAAAGCATGAAAATGAGCCAGCTTAGCTGAAACTGTTTCTTGAAAAGGTTTCAGGAGGATCGCTTTGCTCAGGCAGAAGCGGATAGATGGGAGCCCCTTCCCCGTCTTTGCATGCCCTGCTTTGGGCCAGGAAAGGCAATAAATAGAAGCAGCAGAGCAGCGAGGTTTCAAAGTGCCTCCTTTTCCCCCAGCTGCGGGAAGGGAATCACTGGGACCTCGGTGTGGGCTTGGTACAGCGGGAAGGGTAATGAGCAGCGACTGTCCGAAACACTCGAGTCAGGAGCTGGTGATGGCTTTCTCCGAGGACGGTTCTTCGCCAGGGACACCTGCAGCCAGAGAAGACAGGGAGCATTTTCCTAGGGATGAGAAGAAGGGACCAGTGTTTTGCTAATCCCTGGGATATTTTATTTCCAGTTGCTGACACGCTGGCCCATTGCCTGCTGTGGGACAGCATGGTGCGGCGTGTAGCGGTTATCGGGGCTGGGGTCGGCGGGTTGGCCTCCATCAAATGCTGTCTGGACGAAGGGCTGGAGCCCACCTGCTTCGAGAGGAGCGAGGACATCGGGGGGATCTGGCGCTACACGGTCAGTGGGCTCTGCCTGTGCGGGGAGGATTGGCCCTGGGTTTGTCCCCTCCCTCGGATGCCCTGTGCCCGCAGCAAAGAGGAAAGGGTGGCCATGCCCTCGGGGACCGTCCCTGTCCTAGGCATGGGGTTCCCCCCAACTCCAAGGTGGAGAAGGAGATGGAGGGAGCAGAAGCCATGGTCACCAGGTGCTAGTCCTAGTTTATTCCTTGTACCCAAATACAAGGAGGAAAAATACTCAAAGACTTGGTGGGGGGGAAAGCCCTTCCCTGCATACCTGCAAACGGTGCTGCTGGATTCACACAGGACTCCACAGATGGCGGGAGGGTCAGCGTGTACCGCTCCGTCATCACCAACACCTCCAAGGAGATGTCCTGCTTCAGTGACTTTCCCTTCCCGGAGGATTTTCCCAGTTTCCTACCCCACAGCCTCCTCCTGGAGTACTTTCGGATGTATGCCCGGCACTTTGACCTCCTGCGGCACATACGCTTCAAGGTGAGCGGGGACCCGAAACACCATGGGGAGAAGAGCCATCAGTGGCTGCAGATACCAGGGCATCGCCCAGGTGGGATGGGACAATGCTGAGTGCAATCCCATGAGGACCACGTGCCTTTTGCATCCTGAATGCAGCCTTTTTGGCTCCACATTTTAAATTAGGCTGCTCGAATGTGGGCTGCCTGGTGCATTCCCCCACCGTCAACGCCATCAGCAGGGGAAAGGTGCAGGGTGGGATTTAACAGCTTCAGAGGGGACGTGCAGCTCCGCGGGGACCCAGCCTGCCCCTGGCATCCCGGCCATGTGCAGGTGGGTCTTCTCTGAAATGTGGCGCAGTCCCTGACTGCTGTTTTGTCGGGCTTTGGTGCAAGACGACCGCTCTCAGCGTGAAGAAGCGCCCGGATTTCACCATCTCAGGCCAGTGGGAGGTGGTGACCGAGACTGACGGCATCCAGGAGTCGCACGTCTTTGATGCTGTCATGGTTTGCACCGGCCATTACCAGGAGCCCCACTTACCGTTGGCTTCTTTCCCAGGTAAGCCCTGCCTTGGCTGCTGGGGCTGCCACCCGTGGGTCCTTGGGCTGCATTTTCCTTTGCAAGCTTGCCTGCTCCACAAAGACCCTATGTCAGGGCAGGCGGGACCCTCATCCCATGGGAATGGCCGTGGGCATTCCTGGGAATGGGAAAAACACCTCGTAAAGGTGCAGCCAGGCTCTTGCGTAAGAATTTGCAAAGCAGGACCAAGGCGAGGAGGTGCAGGAGGGTGCTATCACCCAGGGAGCCAAGACCTCCATGGGCTTCTTAGCTGCAAGGAGAGGCAGAGGGTCTGGGCACGAGGTCGGGGCAAGCAAACTTATCTGGTGGTAGGAGATGGTCCCTGCTCTCTGCCCAGGTATTGAGACCCGCTTCAAAGGCCAGTACCTCCACAGCCAGGAGTACAAAGATGTGGAGGCTTTCCGGGGAAAGAGGGTCCTCGTGGTTGGCATCGGCAACACCGGCGGTGACCTCTCCGTGGAGCTGAGCCGTGTGGCTGCGAAGGTACAGTTCTGCAGCAGTGCCGAGCCTGGCCGGGCACCGCAATAGCTGGGGGCTCGGGGTATGTGCAGGAAGCTTTGCCCACCGGGTTTCTCAGTAAATAGCACTTCAAATTGAGGGCAATTGAAGAGGCTCTGCAATTTCTGGAGAGTTTGGGCTACCTGAGGCCATTCAGCAGCTGTGGGAACTTTGTGGAAGCTATCATGAGCTGTTCGGTTCATCTGGATGCCACCTTCTTCCCTCAGGATAATCTTCTCAGCTCCCAAGTGCAGGAGATTGGATTTGCCATTCAGGGCAAACCCAGCAACGAGATGTCTGGGCAGGAGGCTCAGACCTGCTTTCTCCCCCAGGTGTTCCTCAGCGCCAGGAGGAGCACGTGGGTGTTCAGCCGGGTCTCGGACCACGGCTTCCCCTTCGACATGGTCAACACCACCCGCTTCTACCACTTTCTCGAATGGCTTCTCCCATCAGCTCTCACGAAGAGAATCAAGTTTCGGAAGTTCAATTCGTGGTTTAACCACGCAAACTATGGCTTGGCTTCCACCAAAAGGTGTTTTTTCTGGCTATTTTTTGGAGGGTTTTAACGGCATGAAATGCTCAATTTTTAATTTCGGGGGATATTTGTGGAATAGCAAACCATTGGAGGGGAACTCTGCCAACAAAAGCTGTTTCGTGTCCCTCCCAGATGCTAACATTGCTGTCCTCTTTTCCACCTGCAAGCTCCAACTTTAAGATAATTATCAACGAAGAACTGCCATTCTGCCTCCTCTCTGGGACCGTTGTGTTGAAGCCAACTGTGAAGGAGTTCACTGAAAGCTCTGCTGTTTTTGAAGACGGGACAACCGAAGAAAACATCGACGTGGTGCTTTTTGCCACGGGTTACGTTTTCTCATTTCCCTTCCTTGAAGAGTCGGTTCGCAGCCTCTTTGATGATAACCGTTCCCTCTATAAACACATCTTCCCTCCCCAGCTGGAAAAGCCAACGCTGGCCATCATCGGCTTAGTCCAGCTGACCGGCTCTGTGATGGTGGGAGCAGAAATGCAGGCTCGCTGGGTGACAGGGATCTTTGCAGGTGAGAGACGGGGTGCAGGGATGGGGGGATCTGCTGGGATGGGGAGGTTTGGGGCAGCCTGACCTGCTGTCCACAGATCCTAAGGCATATTTCGTCTCCTGCCACAGTGCCCTTGGCGGCCATAAGTGTTAGTAGCACCGTAGCCTTTGCCCCCCAGCTTTAACCCTATAATCCTGCTGCTCCACATATACCGTAACCAACAAGCACGAACGCGCTCGTTAAAGGGGCTGGGAGCACGGGAAAGGAGTGAACTTTTTAGCTTAAGGTGCTGCTGGAGTGTCTGGTTTTTCTGTTCTTCTCAGGCTGGAACAAGCTTCCTCCCACCAGCAGGATGATGGCTGATGTTTTGAAGAAGAAGCCGCCAGTCAAAAGGTGTGTTGATGCTCCTGCGTTTGGGATGAGATGGGCGCCATGTGCCAGGATAATCCTGGGAAAGGGGGGTCCTTATGGTGGTTGTGGGAGGGACCTGCCTAGGACACCCAGCTCTTCTTGGATGCATTGATTCCCCCACTACCCGTAGCGAGGTGGGGAAATGCTCTTGTGGCTTCTTTATGGAGGACAGACCAAGACACTAAGGGCACAGTGCTCTGGAGCAGCTCACGGCAAGACCCAGGACCTGCAGGTCCTCTCCGCCAGGCCTCCCAGCCGTGTCCTTATTCCCAGCACGTCACCATGGAGGTTTGGTTTCCTCCAGACTAAGGGTGCCATCTCGTGGCTTCTCCCTCCCAAATCCCAGCAGCAGGGAGCACTGGGGTCAAGGCCAAGCCCTGTCCAGAATCTCCATTGGAGCAAGGTGATGTGGGCTGGGGACNTTTTTTTTTTTTTTGGCTGGAAGTCGTCTGTTGTGTACGTGGGAGCTAAGATCCTGCCTTGTTGGTGCTGGGATTTTACAGGAGGCGGAGGCGTGTCCTCAAGGCTGTGGGACGGGTGCCTTGCAGCAGCTTTCGGGAGTGAGGAGAGGACCTTTGCCAGATGGGGTGCAGGCTGGGTTAGGTCTGCCAGCAAGGCCAGGCTGGCTCATAGGACACTGATGAAAATCTGGGACAAAACAAACCCACGGGGATTGTCACCAGGAGCCCCAGCGACTGCAGATGTGATGCTGTTACACAGAAATATGGGAGTCTGAAGTGCAATGGAGACAAACTCGAGGCTGTCCCAAATTTGCTGAAGCAGATTCCTCCCTTCTGCAAGGGAGATGAGGCCTCAAGCAGAAAAGTCCTGAAGGTCCCTCCCAGCATGGGAAGCTTTCTGCATCTCCCACTTTTTCCCGGTCCTCTTGGCAGTCTTATCTGTGCACGTCTACTCCTCTACCTCTCAAAATCGGCCAAATCCATAGCTGTGATCCTGGGGAAGGACATAGCGTGGGTATTTGTGGCGTTACAACAATGGCAGTGTTATGCTAGAACCATTTCCAAGGCCACAACTAGGTTGCAGAGACCAGACAAACTTCTGCCTATTCCCTGCCCCAGGTTCCTGCTGGGGACCGACCCCACAGAGGCTCTTTTGGTGCTTTGAGGTTTATTTGGGGCTGAGGGAGCTCGGCCCCGGAGACCGGGGCTTGGCTGATGTCTGAGCCCAGAGCTTTTGCTTTCCGTGAGCTGGGAACAGAGATGGGATGATGCTATTTGATTTTGTCTCTTTTATGTTCCATTGAAGGAATCCATCTGAGAGGGAGAACTTGAAGATAAGTTTTATCGGCTATACCGATGAAATCGCTTCATGTGCTGGCGTAAAGCCTAACATGCTGAGGCTGCTCCTGACGGACCCCCGCCTGGCCCTGGCCATCTTCTTTGGCCCCTGCACGCCCTACCAGTACCGACTGGTGGGACGGGGGAAGTGGAGCGGGGCCAGGGATGCCATCCTGACTCAGTGGCAGCGGACGCTGAAGCCCTTGAGAACTCGGGTGGTGGATGACTCCTCTGACGGCTCCGACGGCTGGCGCTGGATGTGCCTCCTGGCCCTGCCCATGGCTCTCGCAGCTGGTTTCCTCCTTTCTAAGTACCCCCAGCTAGGCTGGAGACCCCGGGCAGGTCCCCAGCTGTAGAAGAAACCTGGCGAGATCCGGTCCCGGGTGAGCTGGAGATGATGCGAAGCTGTGCCGCCGGGTGCCGTCAGCGGGGCTGGACCTGGCCCAGCGCCGGCAGGAGCCCAGACCCTGGTGCTGTCTGGTGTCCAGCCTCCTCCTGCTGATGTTTCACACCCACCAAGGTGGGTACGGAGTGTTTGCCCCAAACCTGCCGCCATCCGCGTCTGTGTTGCACCAGCACCAGGCTGGACCTCCAGAGAGCTTTTGGGAAGAGCCATTTTGGGACTGACTGGGGCCAGCCTTCCTCCCCCCTGCTCACCCAGAGCTTCCTCCATAAAATTTCAGCAAGACCCACAATCCCTTGAGATTTTCCAAAACGCTAACTGTCGAGATCTCTGTATTTGTCCGATAACTGGATGAGAAGTAGGGAGCCGCAAATAAACCTCACGGATTTGGTCTTATCTGATGGTTTCATTAACGGTTTATTATCGGGGCGGGGGAGCAAGTGGACGCCGTACCTGAGTGGTGGCAGAGGGGAGAGCCCCACCTTAAGAAATAATACATACAGCGACAAATCCAGGTTGGCGAGCATCCCCGCCATTGCCCGAGCAGCCTCCGGCTTGCAGGGAACCCTGAAGCCCACGGGGAGAAGGCGGAGCCTCCCCACGCACCCGCGGGTGCTTTCCTCCGGGGATTTTGCTGCAAGCCTCCGGCTTGCAGGGAACCCTGAAGCCCACGGGGAGAAGGCGGAGCCTCCCCA
This sequence comes from Aramus guarauna, assembly GCA_013400195.1. Lineage (NCBI taxonomy): Eukaryota > Metazoa > Chordata > Aves > Gruiformes > Aramidae > Aramus > Aramus guarauna. The sequence continues at coordinate 560,715 of VXBL01005394.1, read as the reverse complement.
CGCACCCGCGGGTGCTTTCCTCCGGGGATTTTGCTGCAACCCCGGTGGACCGGGTGGGTGCTGCGCACTTGCACTCGGGCTGCAACCACTTCCCTCCGGGAGAGCGTTTCCCCAGCCGTCCCGTCCCGTCCCGTCCCGTCCCATCCCGTCCCGTCCCCCCGCCCGGCGGCTGCGGGTCCCCACGCGTGGGGAAAGGGGGGACACACACACGGACCCCGCTGGTCACCCCGCGCCGCTAGGGGGCGCGCATGGCGCCGCGCGCCCGCCCAACTGCGGCACGGCGTGGCCACGTGAGCGGCGGGTGCGCGCGCGCGCGGCGCGGTGAGGTCAGACGTCGTTGGCGCCGGCTTGGCCGCCCGCCATCTTGGCCCCTGTGTGGAAGCGGCTGAAGGCGCGGCGTC
>VXBL01005394.1:538441-560231 GCA_013400195.1 Aramus guarauna | reverse complement strand
CTTTTTTTAACGACTCCAAGTCTCTCTGTCTCGAGGGAGATTACTCGAGAAACGTGCCGTCCCCTTCGTGTGTTTGCGCTCACTTTGTGGCTGTGATTCTTCCTCCAGAAACGCGGGAGGAGGGGAGCCTTTTCTTATGCGATACTGGAGGTACATGCAGGGCACGGCACTTTGGTTTTTTAACTCTGAAATATTCATCCACAGTTCTTGAGATGTACAGTAAAAGGCTGCTCCTGGGTTATTTGATGCAGGACTGAGTGAAGCACCGGTCAGGAAGGTATTGTTTCTGCTCCTAGGGACAAGATTTGTAGGGGTGAGCGGAGTCGGGGTGGTTTTAGTGATAGCGCTTAAAGGATGGTGTGAGCATGGTTAGATGACACGGCTAAAATCCGGGCAGCCAATCTGCAGTGGGGATAATGGGAGCCATCACCTAGGGATGGATGCAGGAGTTGAAAATCTGGAGGTCCAGATAGTTTCCAGTTCAGGCACTCTTTATGGGGAAGGGGAGCTTGTATGAGAGCCTAGTGCTGGACGTTGAATGGAACATTTTTTGATTTCTTTCATTTTTGTGTCTCACACTTGTGTTTTGTAAGGTTGTTCCTTTGTGAAAGGTCTTGAACTCTGTATCATTGAGGAAGGACTATTTTTCCTTGTCGCGCTCTGATTACCTGGGTCAGATGCGTATATTAATAGAAATCAGCGTTATTTCTAACAGAAAGAACGGGACTCTAATTTTTAATAGCTTTGTTTCTTCTGCAGTGAGGCATCAGGCCTACCCGTTGTCTAGTCTTAAGACCTCTGCTCAGACAAGAAACTACTTTTGAAGGAGGAAACAGGACATGATCTCATTTGTCTATCAGTGAGAAACAAAAGGATTACCGTTTAATACTGACTGCCAGGAGCTGAATGGCTGTCAATTTTCTTTTGATTACATAGTCTAGAGAATTTTTCTTCAAAGCTTATTTTAAGGTGGTTTCATGCAACTCTGTTACCCACTGAATCTCAGAGTTTTGAGAGTTCTTTGAACTTGGTGAATGTTCAATGAAAAGGCAATTTTTCCCTCAGAATATTGTGCTCAGTGAGTGAGGAGTATGACTGCTTTGGTGGAAGTGTGTGCTCGAGGTGGCTGTTTAAACTGAAGTGAGAACTGGTACAGGCCAGTACTTGTGTGTGGAGACTAGGATTATGTGTGTCTGTCACCTAGAACTCTACCTTAGTGTATATGTATTTCCTGCATAAAGTGTGTTGATTTGGTAAATAATAGCTTGTAAAATACATATAAGTCAATACACAGTCATTTCTGTGAGCTTTGCTAATAGAAATATTTTGTCTCTTTGCTGTTTAGTAGCAACTTATAATTTGTTTATTCTTATTTAGACTTCATAACAGGACCCTAGCTTTTTGTAGAGCAACCTGTAAAAGCAGTTACATCAATCCACATCTTTAACTTGGTTGCTGGAGTCCTTGGTCAATGGTACAGACTTATGGTATGAGTCTTCTATAGGTCCTGTGTTCCCACAAAGTGCAAGTGAAATGGGCCACAAAGAGCAAGGGAAAGATGATACAGTTCAGAAGGGAGCTCTTGTGTAGGTTTTATTTTATCTGAATGAATGCTGTATGTCAATAAAAAGAAGGAACGTAAGTCAAAGTGGTGGGTATGTTTTATGGAGTTGACTTCAGCCAAGTGTCCTAGGTTACTGAAAGTGGAAGCCCTTTATCCAGAATATTTTCCAGGCTAACGGGAGTGATGTGGAAGTGGAGAGAGGGTGGAACATGTAGTCAAAATACCATACAAGGGTGGTGTGGATAAAAGGCTTAGATGTGGAGATAGAAATAAAAAGGTAGCTCTTGCAGAAGGATTAAACCCTTTTATAGTGTGCTCTTGCAGAGGAATAAACCCTTGCGTAGCATATTGGATGTGAGCGAAGAAAAAATATTCCTCTCTGATCCTTCTGTTGAAGGAAGAGTGGGACATCTTCAGAGGCCTTATACAGTAATGGAGGGTTTGAGGGGAGGGGAAAAAAAACCTCCGCCCTGAAAATGCACCACCTTTCCACTAGTTGGGGATGGATGTTAGGCTTGTAATGACGGGACTGCTGGTGGTGTTTTACTGGTAGAACCAGTTGTTCATCTTCTGTAGCAAATTTTTTCTTCGCTCAGCTTCATGCCCTCATTTTTTTGGGGGGCCTGGGTTTCACAAAGCCCCATGGAAACTTCTCATGGGTGAAAGCAGGTGTAAAAATAAAAGCTGAGATTGGTGTGAGGAGGTGGAGAAAATAATACTCTGTGTATGTTGGTGAAATGAAAACTGAATGGACAAAAGTCTTAAAAAATGCATTAAAAAGCAGAGGAAGATGAAGTCCTAATAAAAATCAGATGAAGACAGCTCTTACGTCTATGAAGAACAGGCTAACAGAAATAGACTGTTTTTATTACAAATACCTCAACCATTATATAACATTCTAACTAAATGCTAACAAACTAGTCTGTTACAGATTGCAAACACGTATTAAAGGGAGAAGCTGTGCATCGTTCACATTGTTCATTTTTTTTTTATGTATCTGACACTGTCTTGATTAATGGTAAGATTATAGTGCAGAATCAACATTATGTATCTGCAATCCAAAGTATGATGGTGATAAATTTTAACCGATATGCATTTGAAAATGACATGGGCTACACTTTCATGGGTTTACAACATCAGAGACAGGAATTACAGCAGTTTAGATTCAAGTACATCAAATGCACAAGTAGTGCCTGAAGAACTGTGGCATTACCTAGTACCTAGTGACTGAGAGAAGAGAGGTCTATTAAATATCTCTTTAAATCAATGTACAACTGACTCCTAAGTGAAATGGCACTTTTACTCAATTTTTAGTTAGCTGGGATATAAGATGTAGTTCATCGTGCTCAGAGGTGCGAAATGTTTTTTTATAGTAAAGCCAGCAATGGCTAGGTTGCCCATTTTTTGTGCAGTACTTGCTTAAGCTAGTAAATCAAACTTCCTCTGCTTAGAAAAGCAAACCTTTTCAGGCTATTCTTATTCAATCATGGAAGCAGCTACAGCTTGTTTTAAAATTAATATTTTGTAAGCATGTGATCTTAATAGTCCTAGATTTTAGTCTTTGTAAATTTTAACTTACACTTTGAAATTGTATTTGCAGGAATAATAGTTTAAGTTATTCTTGACAAAAGAAGCCTTATTTAACTGTTTTGAATCTTCAGCTAAGGTGGAAGTGCAGGAACAGTTATTTTCTCCCGATTTAAGACTTGATATGCTTTAGGACTCAATGTAGTTCTTCTATTTCAAACTAACTGCATATTCCTCTGAAGGACCTCACTGTCTTTGGATAAATGCATTGATGCTTTCATTTTGAAAAAAATAAATTATTGTATTTACAGGGCTTGTTTTATAATAGTGTTTAGGACAGTCTGTGCTTCCTGTACAAGTGTATCTAGGTGTACATATAGGTGCACAGCAGAAGTGTTCTAGTGAGGAGGAACAATAACGTTTTCTCTTGCCAGTGTGTATAAATAGCCTGTAGGAAAGGATGCATTCTACTAAGAAAAACTTGCCTTTGGCTTGTGATACAACTACTTGGTTAATTTGCTGGAATCACCTTGGTTAGATGTTTTTCATGCCACAAATCAAGCTTTTGGCATGGACAGAGCTTTGTAGTGTGCACTTAGCTTTGGATAAAGAAAAGTTTCTTTATAAGTATTTTGATAATATATTGAGCCTTCTTAATTATTTACCTACTACATCTTGAAAGCAGAGTATTGAGGGACACATGGGATTTTTTTTTTTCTTCTAAGCAGAATAAACAGAACCAAGAGCAACTGAAGATGTTAAACTTCATCTGTAGGCATTTGGCAGATGCAAGTTAACTTCCATGGAAAATAGGTTCTGTAATGCTGAAAGGCAGATTTATAAAGCTGGGTATGCTGATAAGGCTTTTCTAATTTAGCTCCTCATCTTTATCTCCTTTTTTTAAAAACAAAACAAAAAAAACCCACAACCATGTACGGATCCAGTCTAATGCAGAGGACTGAAGTTGACCATTGCTGTAATTAACCAGTTTTGGCCAGAACTGTTGTCAGTGTGGTTTTTGCAGCTGTATCTCTTACATGCTGAACATTCTTTCAATGGAGGAGGAGATGGTTTCTGGTCCAGGAAACTAGTGAATCACAGGGAAAAACAACTAACCAGAGATCCAGAGGATAATAGGCAGCAGATAGAAGAGACTGGGAGCAGCCATTGGCTCTCTCCAAGCTGGACCAAAGGAGCAAATTCTACGACCTTTGTGTGCACAGGAGGGAAGGTTTTTTTTTTATTGATGCTGTCAATGGTGTATTGTAAGCTAGTACATTTGGCAACCCTGGCTATTAAGGTTTGATAGCCTTAAAAGCAACTATGCTGTAACATCTCTTAATACAGAGGAGAAATTATCATTATTTTTGATGTAATTGAATCAGGAATATGGTAGGAGTTACAGGCAACACAACATTTGGGTATTGAGCCAGGTGAGAGATTTTGAAGGTGGTTACAAGTAGCTTAAGCCATTACTGATCAGAGTAACTGTTTTGAACAGGATATTTTATCATGCTGAGGTTGTACAGAACTCTGTATAAAATTGTTCAGTAGATTCCTACTGTTGATGACTGTGCTTCCATCTTCAGGTTGAATAACAAAATATTCAAACTTTTTGTTTGAATAACAAAAGTATCTTGAAGGTGAACAGGAAAAAGTTGGAAAAAAATAGCTAGAGAAGAGGAAATTCATTTTTGGCACATCTGTTCTAAAGAGGAATGAAAATCCTTAAGGATTTAGCCCTAGAATAGTTCTTGTGCACTTGCAAAATGTTCTGAAAGAGCTCATGAACAGAAGAGCTTGCCTGAATGTTGTTTCAAAGCAGCATCTAACTGATCTCTGAAGTCAAAAACCTTAAATGTAACTATCTATGTTCCTTAAGGACTGATCTATGAATAGGGGCTTTGGAAAAACAAGTTTTGTATAAAACCTTTTACTTATTTGCAGCTTAGGTAAGGGATACTTTAAAGGTGCAGAAAGGTACGACATGGAGAGAAATCCACTCCTCGGTGAGTTGTGGTTCCTTGGGAAGAATGCTGATACTAACTGTTGGTTCTTCTGTCACAAAATGTTAATTATGACAGAGAGGCTTGGAAATTGTCATAAAGGAGCAGGAAATGGAAGTGTTGAAAAAGATTCTTCAAGTTACAGCAAGGAATAGCTTTACATTTCTCTCTTAATCTGTCCTGCCCTCTTCCACTGTCCAGTTCAACATGGGGTGGGTGAGGAGGGTTGGAAATATGCCACCAGTTTAAATGGCATTGTTTCAGAGTTTGTAATAAAGTGCAAGGGCTTTTGCAGTAAGAGTATTAAAATGAAAGGGGAAAATGAAACAGTGGAGTAAATGGCTGCAACTTCTGCTGCTCATCTGTCAGGAATCTGGTCTATTTTCATGTACCCATTGATTATCTTTCATCAGCTTCCTAAAAGGAAGTGTTTTGCACCAAACACTGTGACTGACTTAAGGAGTCAACTCTTGTTCAGCTCAGCTGTTGTTTCTGGTAACTTATCCCAGACAGCCGCCTGCAGAAGAACAGATCCTGAGTGCTGTTCAGCCTGCATCTGGAATTAGATCCGCTGAAGTGCAGCTGGAAGGGAACCACAGCTTGCTGGTACTCTGTATGTTTAGAAATAAGAGAAAATCTAGTAATGTGTGGAGACTTCTTGCTCATACCTTTTTTGCTGTAGAGTGCAAGCAATTCTGTTTCCTTATTCTTGCAAATGGATCCTCAAACCCATCATCATCACCAGCTCTGATTATTCTTGCTGTGCAGTTAAATCTAAACTTAGCCAGTCCGGAGAAGTGCTGAACATTTGAGTATCTTCAGGACCCGCATTTGAACAGACACAGGAACATCTGTATATCATCAGTTGTGTAGCTTCTTTTGCAGCCCCACTGAGGACTTCCTTTTTGCTGCCCTGTTCTCAGCCTGACAGAGCAACCGCTACTCAGGATGCCACTAAGGAGAAGACTCCCCACGTCGCTTTCTTTGTCCGTGGGGACAATGGCTCTGCTAGTGTTTTTGCCTTTTCAGGCTTCTGCTGGATGGTGTGATACAGTTGAGGAAGAAACAAAGTCGTATTTGTGGCAGCATGCTAAGTGGGTTTGTAATTTTTTTTAAGGGACTGTTTGTGATCTTAAACATTAACAGATGCCTTTGCAGAGAGCAGCTGTGGTCAGGATAAACTGACCTAAATTAGTTTGTAAGAAGCCTAGTGAATAGTTACAACTTTTTCAGTTAAAAAATAATTCTGATAGGTAAGACAGGTCGGGTTAGTTTTCTGTGTTCAGAGAAAAGCACTGCCTACCAACCTACTATTTGACTACTCTGTTTTGATAGCAGGTACATGGCTTGTTTCTGCAAGAATTTGCCTTAATGTATTCCCTTATCTTTTTCTCAAATAAGCAATGATTCAGTTTTGAGAGCTTTGAAGTTTTCGTATTCTTCTAAATAATGGAAATTTCTTTAATAAACGCTTTAGCAGATCTTTAAAATAAAAATCTTATTTGGCATCTGCAAGTTGAAAAGCTAATTGGGTGAAAGCACTTACATTGTTCTGTTCCCAGAAGTAATGAGAATGCATCTCATTATGATGCTCTCATTGTATAGAAACTGTTCTTTTTTTTTTTCCTTTTTTTTTCTGGTCCTGGCTTCCTTCCAGTACCTCAAAACTCCTGCCACAATTAAAAATTTACAGTTTTTAAGAAGTTTCTTAACCAACTGCATGAAACTGGAAATTCAAAAATCTGTCTTGCAAAAAATTTGCTCTAATGCCTACTGACAAAGAAATAAAGACTTGTAAAGCAATTGTCAGGCTAAGAAGGAATAAAATAATAGCCTGCCTTAAAAGTGAGCTGCAAAGAAGTTTTGGGTCTTAAATTTTCAGAAATGAATACATTTTTAGTTGAAATGTATTTGGTGATCTTGCAAAACATCTAAATTATTCTAATTTATGTTTGAGGATTATCAGTACACAGCAAGAATAGCTGTGCTGTGTTAGTGCATTAGCTTTATGGTGTGCTAGTTCTGACTTACGTGTGGCACGCACTGTCAGTCTCGACTGGAATATCTTGAAAAAATCTTTTCTGGCAACGAAGCTGTTTAAATGTACTTTGATAACTTGAAAATGGGCTGGTGCTTGAAGGAATGCTTCTATTACAGTACAGTTGTTAGTAGTTACTAATCTTTGTCATTTTTACTTGAGCTGTGTTGGTGCCGTTATTTTTCCCACTAGTCTGGTTTATGTAGAATAAATGAGTAAAGGAGCTAGACACTTGTAAAACCAATGAAGGCTATAGCCATATTTTACATGGTCACTGTACCCCACCGGTGAAATTTTAGTCTAGTAACTGTGTTCTCATATAATACCGATAGTAGTCTTTTCAGGTTCTGGAAGCTTTTTATTCATTTATCGGTGAGAAACAAGATTCATTTTACATTGCTGCTTTGTAGTGCCTCCACCAGAACTGGGAATTGCTCTGAAAAGAATTGAAAGCTCATTCCATTAGCCTGTCGGTCATGACTATTTGAGTTTGCCAGCAGACATACAGAGAACTATTTCTTTAAGTATGAGTCCACATTTACCTCAGTCATCAGTGGGAAGCTATCTGGGACAAATGCAACCTTCCCAAACCGTGGCTGTAAGGACAGAAGTGAGATATGCAGGGTCAGCATTGAGGTTCCTGTGTCTATACCGAGATCATTCTGGTCCATTCCAGTGGAGGTGAATGCTGAACCCAGTGTGCATTTGGTCTAGTGTCACATACAGGGTTTCTGATTCTCTTAGTTTTATAGTGCCTGTGATACATGCAACTGTGGTGTACAACTTCAACCGTCAAGTCCATTGTCTTTATTATTTGGTTGTATGCAAATTCTGTCAGTATATTAGTCTAAAGATGTATCCCTCATGTTGCAAATAAGTTTCAAATAATGACCAAAGTAAATTTTCTAAGCTCGGAAGCCTAATTAAAATTGCTTCTGTCTAGATCTTTTAAGATAGGTTTTTTTGTTTTTTTTTTTTCTTTCTCTACACAGAAGATTAGACTTAAGGCTGAGTCTGGGACATTGTGTATTTCACTTCTTGAAGGTACCTGAATGCTAGAATAAGTACGAGAGGGGATTTCTGTAGGAGTATTGTGTGCCTAAAGGTCCTGCCGCTGGAGATAGCAGATGTTGGATTTTCAGTTCAGCATTGTGATGTAAATATTCTAAGCACAAGGGTTTTTAGAGAGCTTGTGTGTTTAATTTAGTATAAGCTGTATAGTTACTCTTGAATTTACTCAAGTGTGCTTTAGGTATTCGTGGGGAGAGTATGCATGGCTTTGCGTGAGTGGTGGAACATGGAGGTGCAGTGGTAAGTCTGATGATATTCAAGTTGTAGGCAATAGTACAGGGTTTTTTTGTTAAAACTCTCTGGTGTTACTTGTACCATTTTTCATTATTTAACTTCTGGAAATGCAAAGACTTGCGTTCTGCTACTGTTATGAAATTCTGGAAATAGTGTTTAATGTGACAAGCGAGAGGGGGGAGCTTTGGATCTTGTAAGTTTCTGTATTTAGCCTGAAGACACGAAATATATTGAAGAGAGTTTTTTGTTTTGACCTTGTTTGATACTTGGTACTTTTTAACATTTATTTCTAGTTTAATTGTAAACTTACCTTCAAAATACAAAGCTTTGTGCTTCCTTTGCAGTGGGTGTAAATTGACTAGAAAACTGACTAGAAGGAGTGTAAACTTCAAAGTAAAGACGTAGGAGCAGTAGTCTGAGGAGATGCTTTTCCCTGCTGGGAAGAAGGGCAGGGGTTGGTTGTTGGTTGGTCCTGAACTCCCTTTGGGTCACCTGTTATCTGCTGCTGGTTGGTAGGTGTCTGCACTCCAGACCTCATTCCCTGCCTGTTGCTTGGAGCAGCTGCTCTGTCTTAGGTCTCTTTGTCTGTGGTGATCTGCTGCCTCCTTCCACATTTTGTTTGTTGTCTGGGCAGCCCTAGTGAGTCTATTTGTATCTTAGTAGCTACAAAGTAAAAGTTAAATATGTTGCTGGCTCTCACTGAGCTTCTGAATGGTAACAGTGAAACTACCCATAAAAAGTTGCTAGCTCTCGGGTAATTTGAGTCACAGGGTGGGAAGGTCAGCTCAAATCATACCCTGTGGGAACTTAATTCCCATTGACTGCAGCAGGAGGTAGATGCCTAAATATATTGGAAGTGTTGTGACTTTAGTCTAAAAATTAAACTAAATTTTAATTTCAGTTCATCAGCCTCTTCCAACCTTTGATGGTTGGACTTGATGATCTTAAAGGTCTTTTCCAACCTTAATGATTCTATGATTCCAGTGAGAGGTGGTGCCAGTGCTTTGTCCTTCCGGCTTTTTTCCTTGGAAAAGAGGTCTTTTGTTTTGTGGTTTTTTCTTTGTTTGGTTTTTGTTTAGTTTGGTTTTCATTTGAACCACTTCTTTACTATCTTCATTCTGCTTGATGTGACAAGGATTTAAAGACTTGCATAGGATGTTATCACAGCTAAAAGAATTCTGTGCAGGGCTTTGGGGAGAACCTACTTTCAGTTTCAAGAGAATTTGCTTGATTTCAGTATGTGGCCATCGCTTTGCAAAGATGACAAGGAAGTTCTTTTAAAAGGAGTTAGGTAGTCATTGGTCGTTTTTTAGTACTTATCAACCTTTAAAACATGCTGTCTTTGTACATCTCAAAAACATGGATTTTTGTTCTCATAATTTGTAACGTGCCTTCTGTAGCCAGTCTTATCCTATTTATTTTAAATATTTAATTGATAGCACTTTGTACATTTTAACTTTGAATCTTTTCTAGTGATAAAACTGTGTTTGTCTCAAATGTGAAAGAATTTACAGCCCAAAGAGTAATTAAAAGTGTAAATACAAAGCTAAGCTAGAGAAGGTATTATATCTTCTGCATGTACAATAGTTGAGAACTGAATAAAAATTTTAGGAAGGTGCCTACTAATTTCAGCATTTTGTTCATAAGCATAGCTGTATTTATGTTTTAGTGCCTCTCTACATTATCTCCTTCCTTCCTTGTAAAAGGCAAAAGTGAGTATAAGAGCTGTGTTGATGAACAGCTTCTCTTATCCAGTAGAAAGTGGGAGACCACGACTGGGCCACTGGAACATGGAAGAAAGTGACATGTATAAACATTGAAAGCATTGAATCCCTGAGTAACAGTATTGCCTTAGATAATATTTAGATATTATGCGTCAAAATATTTAACAGCTTTATTTGATACTCTGATTATAAACATGCAAAAAAAAATTATCTTCAAACTAAATGAAATGAAAACTGGCCTTTCTTTTCCCAGAGTTCTTAACTAGCTGTACGGGCATCATTCTGCCTGTGAGGGGAGAGGACCATAACCTCTCTGTTAACTTGAGGTCACTTCAGAAGGAGAAGATTTCATAAACAGTACAGGTATCAGAAATTATCTTAGCTAAAATAAAGAAGCTGTGTGACTCATGAAAATATTTCGTGCAAAATACATGAAGTCTCAGTAAGGCCAAGTGCAAGGTCCTTTGTGTGAGTCAGGGCAATCCCAAGCACAGATACAGGCTGGGAGGAGAATGGATTGAGAGCAGCTCTGAGGAGAAGGACTTGGGGATATTGATTGTTGAAAAGCTCAATGTGACACAGCAAAGTGCACTTGCAGTCCAGAAAGCCAACTGTATCCTGGGCCGCATCAAAAGAAGCGTGACCAGCAGGTCGAGGGAGGTGATTCTGCCCCTCTGCTCTGGTGAGACCCCATCTGGGGTCCCCAACAGAAGTAGTATATGGACCTGTTGGAGAGAATCCCGAGGAGGGCCACAAAGATGCTCAGAGGGCTGGAGCACCTCTGCTATGGAGACAGGCTGAGAGAGTTGGGTTGTTCAACCTGGAGAAGAGAAGGCCTTCAATCAGGGAGACCTTATAGTAGCCTTCCAGTACCTAAAGATGCCTACAGGAAAGCTGCAGGAGGACTGTTTACAGAGGCAAGGAGTGATAGGACAAGGGGTGATGGCCTTAAGCTGAAGGAGGGTAGATGTAGATTAGATATTAGGAAGAAATTCTTTACTGTGAGGGTGGTGAGGCACTGGGACAGGTTGCCCAGAGAAGTTGTGCATGCATCCTCCCCAGAAGTGTTCAAGGCCTAGTGGAGGGTGTCCCTACCCATGGGAGGGAGTTGGAACTAGATGAGCTTTAAGGTCCCTTCCAACCCAAAGCATTCTATGATTTTTGACAGGTTTATTGCCAGTGTGAGTTATCCTGTCTGTGGCTTTTTGATCCCTTGTTACCTCGGCACGTTTAAAAAGATATGCCAATCATGATTGATCCTATGCATCGAGCTTCTTTTGGCAGGGCTGTTCCACAGGAATATGATCTCTGTGCATGTTAAGTGAAATATTCATGCACATATAGTTAAATATATAGTCAAATCTGTGGATAGAGACAAATTTGAGCTTTGCATGGTTGTTGTCCTTTCATCTGTGGGTTTTTGCTCCGGCCAGCTGCTCTTAACTCATTTTTCCTTTTGTTCTCAAGAATGCACTGGATAAAAATGAATAGAACTGACAGATTATTTTAGTCCGTGCTAATATTTTTCTGCTGCAGGATGTGCCCTAAAAGTTTATTTTAAAAGTGTTACTCACAGCTATTAGTGCCATCTTAGACTTGAGAGACTCCTAATAAAAGTTCCCTGAGATGATGTGGTTTGTTACTGGTTGTTCTGTTGGAAGGCCATATTCTAAGTGACTAGTATTTCTCGCAGAAGACAATTCAACAAGCTGCCTTATTGTCTTTCTAAGGCAGCAGAAGATTTGTTTGCTCTATAGACTGCTAGTTTAAACTAACATATGCTTTGTGGTAAAGTTAGTTTCTGTGTAGACTTGTTGTGGGTGGCTAATTTTGGTTGTTTTTCATTGCTTAGCTTAGTAGCTCTATTTAGACTGTTGTTAGGTGTCTCTTAGAACTGATGCAGACATATTTGTGGATGCTCATTTCTGGCATCCACACACTGCATTTTTATAAGATGCATCTGTGGGATAATGTCCTAAAATGGCTTTCTTCTGTCATGCTCTGTTTTCCACCTGACATGTCTAGTTTTGGTAGTGTTTTGGAAAGACTTTCTTAAGCTTTAAAGGGGAGTAATTTGAAGAATGGTAGAACTAACAAAGCCTGCTTTGCCACAGCTTTGTCTCATGACAGAGTGCTTTGATTCTAAGGAGCAAAGCTCACTTTGATTTTCTGTTTGGTGGCCGTTAACAATACTCCTCTATAGATTGTCTAGCGCCTCAGGGATTGGCCTGTGCTACAGTTTTTCCTCTAAGGTGATGCGTGCAGAAGAGATGGTGATTAAAAGGGTTTTCTTTTCCTACTCAGCCACCTACCTTCACAGAATTTATAGAATCAATGCAGTCTTTGCATTGTATACCCTCTTTCAAGCTCTGCTGAAAACCAATGAGCCCAAAATCTAGAGATGGGGAAGAAAAATGGAGACGGAAATGTGTATTAGCCTGACTTTCTAAGGAAATAAAATGTAGTATAGCTGTTGCTCAAGAATAAATTGTAGTGTGATCTACCCAGAACTCTTTGAAGATCTGGAGATCTTCTGTTCTTGTAGGCCATAGAGCCGTGTCTGAGGTACATGAAATAGAAGCTCAGAAGTCCCCAAAATCTTTAAGGAGACTGAAAATCGCAGTAACAACCTACTTGACAATGATGAACCTTGCTGCAAATTGCTCTTGGAGGGGAGGGAAATCCTGACCTTAGAGGCTTTTATTATTAGATACTTCAATTTGACAGAGACGCTTGCTACTTAAGTGTTACTGGAGGTTTTTGAAGCTTGTTTTCATGTGATGCTAAGCTGACTAGCACTGAAGTTACTAAGAATTCTTAGTAGTGGAATCAATGGCGCAAACGTTTGTGTTTTTCCTAAAAATTGGTTCTGAAAACCCCAATCATAGAAAGATGATTTTGGCACTAGAAAGTTGTAAATATAAGGTCATCAATAAGAGAATGATTGTTTGTGTGTATTGTTTATAAACATCCATGTCAGAGAAGTAAAGTTACTATGTTTGATTGTAATTCCATTTGTTGTTTGTGTGCAAGCTTCTCTGTACAAACCCACATATTCAATAATCACACAATATTTTTGAGTGTTCATTTAAAATAGCAGCGTTCCTTGATAATGGATTATAAATAAAGCACGAAGACAACTTTTTTTGGGTTCCACATACATTGAATCCAATATCCTATGTTTCTCTGTTTTAAATTGGCTTTATATTTCTGTAAATGATCTAAATTAGTCTCTTCTGAAGATCAAACAGTTGGGGTTTTTTGGAATTTAATATCTAGCTGCAGCTTATTCTTAGGTTTTACAGTTAGGAGGCAACTTCTTCAGTGAAGTTCTAGAATCTAAATATGCCAGACTTACAGTTGAAATGAAACCTTTCTTTTCTAGCTGAAATTTCTAATGCTGCATTATATTTATCTGGGGTTTTGAGCACAATTGTCTTTTGAAATTAGTAACACTGAATTTGCAAGCATCTGCCTCTAACATCAATCAAACATGTGGCAAAAAAGCTTCATTTTGCAGTTGTTGTATTTAGTTCCAGAACTTACCAGAACCACGTTCTTCAGTGTGCCAGAAACAAAACTATTCTAAGAAAAGTGGAGTTATGGCTAGACACAAATGACAAATTTGTATGTGATGGGTTTTGCGCCTTAACCACTTTCTTTAATGTTCTTAAAATAGCGTATGAAAAGTCTTTCTGGATTTTTTTTCTTGTTTTCTGTTTTGAGAGAGGTGCTAATGTGTCCCAGTTATGAATAAACTTTCATGTAGTGTTTTTTATGATGTTTCCCACTTCACAGATGGGCATTGGAGGCACTGAGAGTTGAACGTTCTAGGAAATCTTCAGCAAGAAAATCTTGAATGTTGTGCTTTGCCTTAAGTCATTCCTGCTCATCCTTCTCCAAATTTAGCTGAAGTACAGCCCTTGGGGTGGAGGTGGCATGGACTGGATATTGTAACTGTACTGTATAGGGAATGTGGGAATTATTCTAGCATTTACTTAATGTTTTTAAGACTTCAAAATGCTGGAAAGCTAATTTATAGGTTACCTGTCATAACCGATTGTGTGCTTGTAGGCTAAATAGTGTGGTATTTAAGAAGATAGGACTGCATAAAAGGTAACTGTAATATTGTTGAAGAAGTCTCTTGACAAGTTACGCCTGTGTAAAAACTAGACTTTTATCTAGAGGTTTAAAAATACAGCATATAAAATATGGATCTAGAGAGTTTGTCATGCAGTTGTCTGTGCTTACATCAGCTAGGATGGGATGTTTGAAAAATACAAGGAATATTTCTCCCAAAGCTGAGGAATGGTGTATGCTGTGCCTCAAATGTATACAGAAACATATTGGAAGACCGTAACATAACGAATACAGTTGTTTCCAATGGCAGGAGTAACAGTTGATTTGCCCTTGCCAACAACCGGGGATAAAGCAGCTAACTTTCTACCTGAACCTTTACATAATGCTCTTCCCTTTTCTATGCCTGTCTACTTCACCAAGACAACAAAGTATAGCTTATACAGAATGCTCTTCTGTTCTCACGTTTATGTAAAATTGTTTTTTCATATGTATAATAAAACTAAAAAATACTGAAGTGAACATGGTGGGAGAGAAGGAAGGAAACCAGACAAGAATTGCTAAGTTGTTAGATGTTTTAAACTTCTTGTCACTACAGTCCTCAAAATATGTAATACTTTCTTCCTTATTTAATCACATAAGAACTTATTTTTATTCATAATTTCTGTACACATACTTCTGAGTTTGTTGCAGGACCTAAATAAGCCAACCAGTTGCAGTCTGAAAAAATAGTCTGGTACAGAAATTACAGTAATAATTTTAACCTTAATATCTTAAGTCCACAGTGAAGGTCAGTTAACTTTGATAACATTACAGAGCAGCTGAAAGGTAATCTTTATTCCAGAATTTTGGGAGCATTGTGCCATCTGTAATTAAGCCTAATAGTAACTGTAGTCATTCAAAATGAACTGTTGACTTGCTTAAATTTCTTAATAGTGCAGTGAACCCTGCCAGCTGCCGTTATTGCTTGTCTTGTACTGTTGCCTGTCCTTCTGTTCGCTATCATGGTAGCTATTTAGTTCTGGTAAGTAGTTCTGACATCTTTTATATGTTGCTACTGTTCAGAGGTATACAGCTGTCTCATGTTCTTACCCATATGACAGTGAGTCTAAGCCTAGCAGACAGCAGCACTTCGCTTTTAAGGATTTGACTAATAGAGTTCAGACTAACAGCTACCTTAGTGATAATAACAAAAGAGATAAATATTAGGGCAAATTGGGAATCACTTAGTGAGTCTAGTGCTTGCCAACCTGTTGTACGCACAAATTAAACATGTCCCATGTTAAAATACCTTGTAGGTGGTGCTACACAAGAAATTAGTCCAGTGCTATGGTATAGGAATGTAGCATATACTACTGAAGTTTGAGTGAAAAGGCAAAGGTTTTGGAGCTGCATACATTTCGTATGGCTCGAAACCATGCAATTATCTCTTTATAACTGTTGTTAGATGGCACTGGGGGCTTGTTTAACATGTGACCTGGCAGGTATGTTTGTAGAGGGCCTCATGGGCTCTTCAGAGGGAGGACTTGTCATCCCTGGCTTAGGTACCTGGTCTAAAGTCTAATTTTGCAAGTATATCTTCTTTGGCAAGTATTAGGTCTAAGCTTAATTAAATATGAATATATTGACACACCCAATTTAAGAGAGCACTGTTGGCAGTGCTTGATTTATTTTCTGCAAGTCAGAATACTGAGGAATGTGCAATTTTAATCGATTTAAAATACTCTGTTTCTTTTTCTTTGTAGTGTAACTTTGGAAAAACTTGTCAAACAGTATGGATTTTAATAGTATAAAAGGCATAGTGCTCAGCTATAACGAGCAGACCAATTTTTGTAAATTTGACATAGAAAAGCATTATTGGGGAACATGATCACCGCCTCCTGTTCTTTAAGCTATCAAAGGTTCTGCAAAGAACAATTGTTACAATTAAGATTAGCCCAAGTATGAATTCTGTCTTACTCTGTAAAGAAGAGAGTTACGATTAAGATTGTCTATGTTTGATCTCTACCAGAGGTGCAGGCTTTGGAAAGTATGGCAAAAACTCAACATTATCTTAAACCATCCTCAAACTGCTTTCTGCTCTGCCTGCATCTGTTAGGGCTTCACTGCCTTTGTGAATTGGGGGGCTGCAAGATATGACCTGAGTCATATTTTCCTTCCCCTCCCCTCTTCCCCCCCTTTCNTTTTTTTTTTTCCTTTTTAGGAAACAACTACTTGTTTAGAGAATCTGAGGCTGGGTTGAGTCTTGGGGCTGAAAATCAAAACTGTGTGTGAGTTTTCCCTTGACAGAGTGTGCGAGCATAGCTAAGTATCAAGTAACTGTAGTGTATTACTTGATATGGTTATATGCACACCTGAAATCTTGTTTGCCACTCGTGCACTTCTGATAATTATATTCCCCATACCTTCCCCTCTGATGCTCCAGGATAATTGTGGTGGACTCTTTATCATAAATACAAGTCTGGGGGCAGCAAGTAACAGGAGAATTGAAGGGAAAGAATCTACCAGGTTCTTTCACAGACATTTTGCTGAAGACCTTATGATAAACTGAATTTCCTCATAGAAGAATAGGCTAATACAAGGCCTTACATCTGATTTAGACTCCAGCTTGATAAACTAGTCTGCCTGGATTCAGGTCTCCAGACTAGCTGAAAGCAGTTGCGTGGCCATGAATAATAATAATAGCAAAGCTTGACATGTTGTTGAATTGCAAATAAGTACTGGGGCAGCTGTGAACAGTGAATGGTTGCTTGAAATCTGCTTGACTGATAGCTCCAAAGATAAGCTTGTCTAAATTCGTAAATCAGGCTGGTTTGGTTTTTTTCTTCCCTGTGCCTGTCATGATGTTTGAGTACTGAGCTATGGCTTCCAGTGAAACCTTGCAGCCTCAGTGTATAGTTTTTTGGATAGATAAGGAACAGCCTAACGGCCATATCCAAGGTCTGTGTTCTGACTACATAGTTCACTTGGTGAGCTGGGTTGAGCCTCCTTCCATTCTGTATTTTATGTTTTTGGATGACATGAGGAATGGCTGTTGGTGTAACACATGCTGGTAAAATAGCCAAACAGTGACTAATTTGGCAAAAAAATCTCTGAGATCCTTTCTCCTTGGGAGAGGGGAGAATATATTTCTTAGCCATGTACGTGGCCCTGTATGAAACTGAAGACTGTCCCCTTTGCAACAGCCTGCATGAGTTAAAATAGCATCTGGCCCAAATCCGACTGAAGCTGGACCATCCCAAGGTTATTTGCCATCTTCATTTCTTAGTCTTGTTGATCGTGGCTTGTAAATTGAGGTAGAAGGCAGAGGAGGGTGGGAATGTTATTGTTCCTATACAAATAAAACTTCCCTGGTCTTTTGACATTGGTTAATGTCTGTCATGACCAAGTAAGTGCTTTATTCTTTGGAGTGCTTGGCCATGCAGACTTCTTAATACAAGAGGGCCTTGTGTATGAATCCAGTTGCTTTTGAAGATCATCTGAGGCTCTGAGTTTGACCAGGGAGTTTGCTGATCACTGAAGGGTTTCAGCAGTATATACAGCTCTGTCTTGCTTACTGCTGTCTCCTCTTAGAATGAAATGCAAGAGTATTTGAGTGTGCATAGCTATTCTGGAATTCATATAGAAATATATAAAAAAATATTATTGTAAGGGCGGTGGCAGGGGTTTTGGGTGTTGTTAGGATAAATCAGGTATATGATGTCCTGGTTAAGTGAATAGTCACTTGTGTTCCTGCCTGATGATGAGCAGCAACTCTGTCAAGTTCCTTCTAAGAACTTCTAGTGAAATATCAGTTAAAATTACTAGCTGATTTTTCTCAAGGCCTGCTATTCTGGGGGAAGGAAGGAGGAGAGGGATGACCTGCTCTAACAGCCCTGTAATTTACTGCTGCAAGAAGAATAGCGTAACTCTTGGTTTAAGGAATCCTTCACCCTCCCTGTCTGAACATACTGTGTTCCTAGTTTTGATAAAGAAAACTTCTGACTCTGTGTATTTTAATTTCCCTAGCTGCTGAGTTCATGATAATTTTAATTGGAAAATAAACAAATTCCAGAAATATTGTACCATGGTTAATGCTATCTCCGTGCTTGGCTGCAGGAGTGGGTGAAGTCACTGAGCTTCCCCAGTGGGGAGCTAGCTGCTGGTGGAAACTCTGCATGCCTTTTTTTTTTTTTTTTTTCCTCCAGTGAGGTCATGGACAATATTTACCACTTTTACAGGGTTTGATATTAATTAAATGCAAATTACATAGTGTTACATAAGCTTTGGAGTTCGAGGGGCTAAGGTATTCTGTGGCGTCTCCAGTATGCTTAAATGAAACAGTGCTAAGAGTGTTAAATATGCTGTCCACTTTTGTTTTATGAACTCTCTCTGAAGTATTGGCTTATATTTAAAATGCTTTACTCTTCTGGTGTTTTTCTTTTCAGGCAAATTTTGAGGGGTGAGCAGGAGGTACCAGACTCGATGAGTTTCCATCGAAATGTCGGAAAAGTCAGGCCAGAGTACAAAAGCAAAGGATGGAAAAACAAAGTATGCAACACTCAGTCTGTTTAATACTTACAAAGGAAAGTCACTGGAAACTCAGAAAACCACAGGTGAGCAAACTGACTTTAGTTTTGCATTCTGTTTCATTATTACTGTAGTGCTAATTAAGAGTGCAAAGTATATGAGCACTTAACCGCAACAAGATTTTTGAACTGCTTGATACAACAATTAAGTGGAAGAATTCCGGAAAGCAATCTTGACTACTGTTTCTGGTTAGCTGTGAAGAGGAGTATTGGTTCAGGGAGACGGTGTTTGCAATCTAGTAGGAAGTAGAATATAGGTAAATAAAAACTGTTTTATAGTTGCAGTCTTCGTCTGTTATCAGCATATGACATGCTATTCCCCAGCTGTGCTTTTTATGGTATTTCAGAAAATGTTTGCGGTACTGGAGGTGTTTGATTAACAAGAAGGCAGTGCTTACTTTCAGATCAGGTGCTTTGTCTGTTTTGCAAACACTGGGTGAAACTTATACTGAAGTTTCAAATAAGGCTGCTGTGAGCCTGCTTTTTAGTGATCGATTGGATTGAGAACCAGGAGGGGAATGACACTCTGAAGGCTTTGAATTTGATTTGACATACTTGCCGAAATTTGGGGTTGAAAGGGGAAATGTGTTCAAACTTTAATGAAGTTGGCCACAATATTATTTTTAACAGTTAAAACTGAGATGTTTGTAATATAGAACGTGTCTAGGGTAGTATTTTGTACTTGTTCACCCAAGTTGGTTAGTTGGTAGGTTGAATGTCCTGTGTAGTGTGTTAGCTTCACATTGCTTTTTCATACTTGTGGCCTGGAGTAAATGCAACTTGTAGGAATGTTTTTGCAAGAGCAGCATCTACCAACTAAAACTAGCAGCACAAAAGAAATGGGCTGGACCCATGTGGGTATTCCTGGACTCATCAAGGTACATTAAACTCGAAAAGGAGCAGGAGAATGATGCTTGACAACGTGTAAACAATATTAAGACATCAACATCATATTTTAAATAGCTCCTATAGCTTTCTGTCACTGAGCATTGTGTATAAATGTGGGCCCAGATATCCTTTTAATCTCTGGAATAGGCTAACCATAGTCACTCACTATTCAAAAAGTACCCAAGTTCTCCTTAACCAAGTATTTCTAATTCCTTTTTTTGGTTAATTATAAAGAATTTTGAGGTTCTAATTATTATTAAATTTTTCTGAGTTTCTTGCAAAACATTTTTACTTACTTATGCAGCTTTGCATGAACACTACCTGCTAAACAGCATTAACTTGAGTTTTCTTTTTTGGCATGCAGTTGCCGCGCGCCATGGATTACAGAGTCTTGGAAAAGTTGCTATTTCAAGGAGGATGCCTCCCCCAGCTAACCTCCCCAGTCTCAAAGCAGAGAACAAAGGCAACGACCCTAATGTGAACATTGTGCCTAAAGATGGCACAGGATGGGCTTCAAAACAAGAACAGCACGAAGAAGAAAAGTAAGTGACCATTGAGATCAGTGTTGTTTTGCTGTGCCATTTCTCTCAAGTTTTCCCAAAATCAAGGGTGGGCAGGGCATGGGAAGAAATTGGCTAGTCTTGACTGTCCTCATGATAGCTATCACAGAGGAAATAGCACTGCTATTAATTGTTGTAAGGAAGAATCTTGCTATTAGGGAAATAGTTTAAAAAGACAACAGGGGGGAAAACAAACAAACAAACAAAACAAAACAAAACAAAACAAAAAAAAACAAAAAAAAAAACAAAACAAAANAAAAAACAAAAAACCAGAAACAACCCACCACAAACCCAAAACAGTTGAAAGCAGTATGCTTATAAATTCCATATGAGGGGATGAGTGTTTCCTTTAGCCAACTGATGTGGCTACCTTTGTGCAAGTTTTGATGGCTGCTTAAAGGGAATACTATAGCATGTTTTTGTAAGATCAGTGTAATCATCTTAAAATTCTTTTGAAACTGTAGGAGGAGCCCTTAAGTACATGGCAGCTAAGTTTAGGAATAACTTGCAAGTTTGTGAGAGTATGCAAAAATCTGTTTAATTTAGTGTGATTGTGCTGATGTATGGCAGAGAAAGCTCATACATTCTTGGTTTATATACCTTTGTTTAAATCTCTGCTTTATTTTCCTAATGGTTCTTAATATTTGTTTGGTTAGTATGCCATATTTTAAACTTTACCCTATGGTTTCCCACTCCCTCAATATGTGATATAAACAAAACAGAAGTGATGGTGATGTTAATGCATGGCCGTATACTGGGTGTAATATAATTTCCCATGTTCATTGCAGTTTCATCTGCTAAGTTTGTTTCACACTTGTGTAAGAGGTCAGCTACAGAAAATAGAAACTAAAACTTTTCAATGATCTAATTAGAAAGCATTTTAAAGCAATTTTTTTGCCATGTAAGCTTAAAATAGGATATGATTTTCACTACAAAAGTAGAAGTGGGTTTTAAGTGTTTTCTCTTTGACGTATAAATTGCTTTAAAAAAAACACTTGAAGATAGAGGCACTGATTGTATGTTGCTAGGACTTGTGAAAGCAAAACATGATTAAAGGTTTCTTCCTCTTCTTGCTGTCCCTTTATTTCTCCTTGTATACTTTTTCTACATTTAAATGCCAATTTTTGACATTTCTCTGAAAAGTTATTAGACTTCAGGAGTATACTGTTGTGTTTAGCTTTTGATTTTAAGCTTAAAACTACAAATTTACAATTTTCTGCCCAGTGTTTTGTAGGGTACTTTAACATCTTCCTGTACTTCTAGGTCACTTACACTTTGTCTAGTTAAATCTGTGTTGAGCCAGTAGCTTGACTAAAACACACTTTATCTGCATCTTTGTATGTCTTTCCATAGCCTGCATGTGTCAGAAGTACATTGCAGTAGTTGATGTTCTGTTTAAAAATAAATAGCTGTCCCTTATCTGTAACTAGAAGGTGTTTACCTTTGTATTTTCATATGCATTATTCTGATAAAGGCCTCAAAGACCACAGACGAGTAAAAAAACCCGGGGGGGGGGGGGGGGGAGTTCTTCCC
>VXBL01005394.1:479087-538411 GCA_013400195.1 Aramus guarauna | reverse complement strand
GGGGATTAATTCCCAGCACAGATATGTATGCCCAGGCCACGAGTAAATTCTCCAAAATTCAGACCATCTAATGCGTTTGCTCAAGTCTTCAGACCATTTTTGTAACTACTGCTCTGTTTCTCCAGTACTTCAACATGCTTATAAATGCTGCAGTTTACATGTAAAGTGTTTGGGTATTCCTCTCACAAATGTTGTGGATAAAGTTAACATGTTGTGATACCAGCATGCTTTAGTTTAATTCTTCTTCTCTTGTATCACTGCATTGCAGTTCACATGAGTGAGTTGTTTGTGATTATGAAGATTTTTTTGCTGCCGCTTTCCCAGGTGGTCACTCTTTCTGTGGATATTCCCTCAGTCCCTTTTTCCTGGCTAGTGCAGTCTGTCATATATTGACTTAATTCAACTAGCACCAAACTGAATTCTTTCCCTTACCAAATGGTACACCTATAGGACGGTGTTGGGATAACTGAAATTCTGAGTGGGCTTGGCTTTGGAACAGTAGAACTCCAAGAAATAAACTCTTAACAGTCTTGTTCCTTTTTTCACTTCTGTGTGACAAAGTACAACCATGTAAGTTCCAACTTCCCCAAAGTCTGTTTAGAAAATGTGCAGCTGTAAGAAAATATAACTAAGTGGAAACTAAAGAGATGAGAGGTGGTCTTTTTAAATTTCAGCAATCTGCAGAAACAAATCAAAATTGCATTCAGTTATCCTTGTGAGAAGCCAGTGTGCTTCCCCGCAGTAGTGACTGGTATTTTTTTTTCTTTTGGGTGCTGTTTACTTCTATGTCAGTTCTAAGACCTCCATTCAGGTCTTTGGGTTGGTCGCAGCAGAACCCAAATGGAACTGACTTGTTGGTGGCAGTCCTCAGAAATGTAGGATTACTTTAAGATCTATTTAAAGTATTTACAATCATTTATTGTAAGTTAACTGACATGATACTGCACTAGTTATCTCTTTACTGGTATAATAAAGTGATTCTAGACTACTGGAGTTGCCTCATAATTCCTGTTTTATCAAAAGTTACTACTAATGAGCTGGAGGTCTTGCAGACACTAATGCTTTGGAGTCTTAAGTTATCTGAATATGCAGATTTCAGAAATAGCTATTTTTGAAAGAAGTTAAACAACATCACAATGTATAGACTAGAAAGATCTTCAAAGATATGCCTGGTTTTTATGTTGGACAAAATGCGTCCTTATGTCTGCCTCCTCATTGCTACGATGGTGAAATTGAGACTTTGTTCTTAATAGATGTAAACTTCTGGGCTCCAATTCATGGTACTCAGAAATTTTTTCATTATGTCCTTTAGCTTTTCTTATCAGTTCCTTTATTTTATAATTCCTGACACATATTTGCCTTCTTTCAGTTCTTGGTGGTCTTTAAATACTTTCCTCTATTCCTGAGGCAAAAGAACATGATTCCAAATTACTCCCTTCCATGGTTGTAGATTGAGCTTCCAAAGTTATAATTCTGTTCATGCCTGACTGCATTTTTTTTGTCCAGCCATTCTAATTCATTCCTCTCCACTTTGGGAAATCTACTCTTGAAAGAATGAATTCCAATTTTTAACTGTTACTATAACAACTCCTTTTGTGTTAGAAAATGTTTTTCCTGCAGAAAAGTAGTTATTGGTTCTTCAACTACATAGCTACCTCATTTCACTCACTTGTTTGTGGTAGTAATCCTGACGATCTTACTCCGTGCTCGCCTTCCTGTATTCACAAGTGCTTTTCCTCTAATTCCAGACAGCCAGACGTGCCGCAGACACAGCCAAAACCTGCTGTTCCTGCTCCTCCAGAAGCAGCTCCTGTTGCCAAATCGTGGGCCAACACCAAACCAGGTGGACAAGATGGTAAGTGACGTTCAAGGTAGAAGAAGGGTTCTTGACCGGCCTAGCAGGCTATGAATGCCACTGTGAGACCCCAGGCTCAGCAACCATTTGAGTCTTGACCAGGCAGTTGGAACCACAAATGCTGTGGAAGCAACTTTCTTGGCCAGAAGATGAGCAGGTCCCTGGTCACTCAAGTGAGCTCCAGCCTGATTTAGCAGCCTTTTAAAGGGCTGGTATAGTCACCTCTTCTGGACTGCTAGGGAAATGGTGGTGACAGTGTAAGATCTTAACATGATTATGGTGAGGAGGGAAAATCTCAGTCACTACTTATAATGCGTACAATTTTGGCACATGGGAAGGAGAACCATAAGCAGTTAGT
Organism: Aramus guarauna; assembly: GCA_013400195.1. Classification (NCBI taxonomy): domain Eukaryota; kingdom Metazoa; phylum Chordata; class Aves; order Gruiformes; family Aramidae; genus Aramus; species Aramus guarauna. The sequence continues at coordinate 536,198 of VXBL01005394.1, read as the reverse complement.
TCTCATTCTAATCACAATTTTGGATCATTTTGTGCAAAATGTGTGTAGTCTTGCTTCTATTTAAATGTCTGCTACAGCAATACTTTTCCCTTTATTTTATAGATTCGTTGGTTATTTTGGTTTGAGTGATAGTGTTCAAGTAGGGCTTTTCTGGGAAAAGCATTAAAGGTGTGTTTTGAGGTTTTTTTAACATAATTGTATGAAAGGATGGAGAACTACTTCCATTAGCAGATGGAAGATCAGAACTAAATCTTCAGCAGATTTTTTAAATTGCTTGTAGAGTGAGAAGTTATTTAGAATTCCTGTGTCTCTGTTACGAAAAATAACCTATGACATGTTTTATTCCTTAAATTTGAGACTTGCAAGCTTTCTGTGGCTATAAAATAGAGGGATTTTTGGCTTCCAAGTTGAAGTGAGCTCTCTTCTGGATTGAGATCTTAGAATAGTACAATTTGAATTGCATAGAGATACCTTCTCAGCCATTATATGGAGTTTGTTAGCATCACATATCTAATGCTTTTACCTTTTTTTTTTTTTTTGCAGTGTTAGAAGTGACAATTCTAGATTCTCCACTTCTTGCTCTCCCCTGTAATGTTCAGTGTTTCCTTCATTGTCAAATATAGGAACTCTCCTCCTTTCAGCTTTTGCAGGAGTTTTGTAGAATAAAAAAAAGGAATTAACACTGATGCAAAGTGATCTGCATTCCAGCCTTCCCACATAAGCTGATAAGATCATCTCTATGACACAGGAAATAGTGATTCGGCTCAGTGGCTTCAAAATGCATTTAGCTAATTATTTTGTAGTTACCATGGCAGCTTGTGTGCCAAGCCCAGATGGTGCCCTCATTTCATTCAATTAATGCAGTAGTGGGTTTGCTGTTTCAAGAAGAAATGCAGAATGTGAATTGGCATCAGCTGCTTGCTATCCTCCTCAGTTTGAAACTCAGGATACACCTGTTGTGCTCATGCTTTCCTGATCTGCAGTTGGCTGGTGGAACTTGCAGTTTTTCCAGATGCCTTGTACTTGTTCCAGCAGTCATTCAAGCAGCCACCTCATGCTCTTTTAAGACTTCAATTGAGAGAGGCAAGACTAAATCCTTCTCTGATACTCTTGGCGGCCATGTAGAAAGGAAAGACTTGTAAAATGTAATGGCAGCATGTATTTTTCAGTTCATGCATTGGCTAAAAGTTGGGGTTAATTGCTACCATAATATCTTCGATTTCTTCTTTTTGAACTGTTGGCTGACAATCTGGCTGTTTCAGGCTGGTAGCTTAAGCGCTGTCAAGCTGATCACTGAGGATGCTGGTACTTTGCAATTAAAACATTGTTGCTGTTACTGTGTAGACTTGAGCAGAAAACATTTTTCAAGATTGATAAAACTCATGAATGTTGCATGCCACAGGACCTCTGAAGAGGCTCCCTTGCCTGGCAGGCCATCTGGTTAGTGTGACTGTGGTTTTCAGTCCCGTTAAGCAAATCATTGGATGTAGCTGCTGGGGAATGTCAAGTGTCCGCTGTCTGTTAACAAAAAACAAGTTAACGTGATCTGTAGTACGTGAAGTTGGAATGAAGATTGAAAGATTTCAAGACAATTTGTAGGCATAGGGATAAATAGTGGTATTTGCTGTCGTGTCTTAACAAAGAAAGTACAAAAAGGAGTTTATCCTATCCTTGCCTGACTCTTAATCTTAAAAAAATAACTGAATTAGGATCCCTGTGTTCTATTGTTATGAATGATTCTTTCATGGATTGGAGAGAACAGAAAGTTTTCTACCTTTTAGCTTAAAAAAAAAAAAAAACAAAAAACAACTACCAAAACATATCATGAGGGTTGGGGGGTTTTGGACAGCATATGTTGAGATTCTTTTTTGTGAGTTTGCCTGATACTCCATGTAGCTTAATATGAGGTCTCTTATAGTAGCTAGTACCGAAGACAGGTATAGGAACAAGGCGTTTTTCAGGCTGCTGGAATATGTATCTTCCCTCTATAAGTCATTTAGAACTAGAATGCTATTGACCTGATAAGTCGATATCCATTATGTGTTTGCGGGGGGAGAAATTGGTTCAAAGTAGATGCTAACACCTTCTAAAGAGGAACATAGTCTATATATTTGGCTTCCCTACCATATGCAACAGAAGTCTTAAATTCCAATCCTGAGTTATGATGTCAAGGGTTTTAGAAATCAAAAAATGCTACGGTTCTGATACTTTTCTCATAATGTAACAGCTGTGGCCTTTTAAAGTCCTAAAAAATATTAGCTACTATAACAGTAATTGGAAGGGAAGGAATCATTGGAATATTTGGAATATATTAGAATATTTGTCACTATAACAGTAATTGGAAGGGAATAAAAGGAAGCCCTTAAAATTTTGAGGGCTTCTGCAATAACATAGTTGCCCATTCCTGGGTTGATGATAGTTGTAGAGTAAAAGCAGGGAATTCTTTGTCTGGAAATGAAGGTGGGTGAGTGTGTAAGAAAGTGTTAACACAGGGAGTACCTGAAGTTCCTCAGCTGTTAAGTCTTGTTCTGTTGTCCATTATTGCTTTCTGGTGCTTCCAGATTTTTCTCAGCCTCAACAGGTGTGATAGTTGACCTAGTAAATTTAACAACTTTGGTATCAAATGTGAATGCTTTACAAGGATTGTTCTTTGCTTGTGTGAATTATTCTACCAGTAAACTAATGCAGCTTTAACGTTCACTTTTGAAGAAAAATTGGGCTTTTATCACTTTCTGAACTGTTTTGACTACAGAAAGTTCTGACTTTGTGAATATCTTACTGTGTAGGTCCAGCTATTCAAGTAAATAGTTATTTCCAGCAAGAGTTTCCCAGTCTGCCGGCAGCTGGGGATCAGGAAAAGTCAGGCAAAGAGAAAGATACACCTGAAGAGCAACATGGATCAGGACCCAACTTGCGACCACAAAGTAAGTATATACTACAAATTTTTGTGAAATTGCGTAGGTATGCATGGAAGTTGTTTATTACTTGTGCCATGTACAAAATAAATTGATGAATTGATTGTTTTTTTAATCAACATATTCCTACACTGAAGAAACAGATTTTTTGGGGCTTTCTTCTGCTTTACTCTGTTCCTGGTGTGTGGAAAATAGGGTATTAATCCTGTCCTGTAGTTTGCTTTCCATTTTCCCAGTTTAGTCAGTACACCACTTGTGCTCTGAGGAATGCTTGTTAGTTGCACAGTACTGACATTTTCTTATTTCCAGCTGCTACATGTCACAACAGTTAAAATATGTATTTAAAGAACTGTCTTAATAGTAACCAATTATATAAGTCATCATTAGGGTTGTCCCCAAATGGTTAGTACTCATAAGAGTAGCTTGAAAAATCCTGAATAGAAAGCTTAATCTACAGGATACCAAAAGAGTGGACTGTGATTTGAAAGGCATTGGAGGCGCTCTGACTGGCTGGATCAATTTAACCTGTGAGGGATTAGATAGAATGAAAATAACCGTAACAGTGCTGTTTTTACATATTTCAGTGAAGAAATGTGTATTGCTTCCCCAGATCCCTTTTAATGGGGAGGCCTTTGGGACTGTGCTTGTTTCCAGTGCAAAACAGGATTCCTTTCTTCCTCAACAGTTTAGTTTTGATGAGGTTTGATGGACTAGGGGTTCTTTCCAGCACTGTAGGTGGCACTGTCTTGTGCTGGTGATAGGCAAGATGCGCGCTGCTTTCAGAGGGCTTGGGCTCTCACGGAATCCTTAACTCCTTTCTATATTACAGGCCTTGGTTTTCCTTGATTTGTTTGTCAGCTCCTACAGACTGAGGCCATTTGCTTGTTTAGGTCCTCGCTGGATTTTGAATGTAAGGAATAAGTTGTCAAGAAATTTGAGATGTCCAACACCAAATTAGGAAAATAGCTACACATGTCTGTTCCAGCCTCCTGCAGGCAGTTACAGTTTTGGTCAGCATTGTACATGCTATATTAAGCCCTTCTTTTGGGTCTGACAGCAGAAAGCTAAAAGAACTTGGCAAGTACTGCCCCTTTAGCAGCTGTGCTCCCCAGCAAAGATAAGTAGAACAACTGTAATGGATACTTAGGAGCATAGTTTAACACTTCTTAAAGGGTTTGTGTCACTAAAGGAACATTATTTACAGTGTGTGTCTGAAGTTTTGTTGATCCCCATGGATCTTAGCACTGCTGCTAAGTTTACTCTTTGGGTTTTTTTTTGTCCTAACCCATGTTCTGTAGGCAGAAACTCCTAAATGAATGGACTGCCTATTACAAGTGGTAGGTCATTAAAATGCCTTACTTTTCCTGGACTTTTTGCTAGATGTTCACACCCAGAAGTACAGCCCTCATCACTTCTGTTCCATCCTTATCAGATAGGGATACAAGCCGGACTCTGGATACCTGTCTTCACTTAGAAAGATAATGCACAGGTATATGTCATTTTGAGCTTATTTAGAGTTTCGTGACAGGCCTTTGCTGCCCTTTCCCTCCACACTGAGTCAACAGTGACTCACTTACCACAGCTAAATCTGTTTTCTCTCCTGTGTCGTTATCAGTATCCTTCCTAAACTGCATTCTCTTTTGGAAGGTAGAGCAAGACAACTAGAGCAGTCTATAAATTTAACCCTTACCCTTCAGGAACACAGATGGATGCAGGGCTGAAGAGGATTAGAAAACAGCCTCTGTTTTCTCATGTGGCCGTTGTTTGCTTCAGTAACAAATAGGAACGTGCGTCTGTACAGATCACAGTGTCACTGAAAACTGGGTAGAAGGAACATGTTTTTCATTGTGCCTGTCTGTAAATCTGTAATATAAAGTCTGTTCTTGTTTTTCTCTCGTACTGATTCTGTTCATGCAGATGCTACTAGTTGGAGAGAAGGTGGTAATAAGAGTAACTTGCCCGGTTCTCCAACCGATCAAGAAGCTAAGGCCCTTGGACAAGAAGATGGTAATGCTACACCAGCAGACCAGAATGATGGCCAGAAGGCAGCAGAGAAGAGGGATGTGCGGTTACCACAGGTCCCTCAGCCCAAGCTGAATGGCCAGCAGCAACCACCTATCTCGTCACAGTACAGGGCAATGATGCCACCTTATGTAAGTGATGGTTACACGAGAAGTTTTTAAGCGGCAGGTATTGATGACTGGCTACTGTGATTTCCTTATGCCTTTCTCCTCCCTCCATAGAATGCTTAGTAGCTCTGCTGCGAGGGTGGGATCACAACCAACTCCTCAAAGGATGTGTCTACCTGTTGCCACTCCTGCTACACTGAGTTTGAACTTGTCAGGAGCTGATTAACACTTGTAATCACTCCACCTTGGTGACTTGATGTCACACACTTGTGGTATTAAGCAAACTGTCGTGAGTGAAGAGTCTTGCTTTACTTCTATTGTGATTTCTTCAATGATCTCAGTATGCCTAAGGCAATGATATTTTTTTAACAAATGGCTTCTGTCTTTAAACCTTAGATGTTTAATCAGTATCCTAGAATGGCATATCCTCCTTCCATGCAAGGTCCAACAAGGTTTCCGAATTCCGAGCCTAGCAGGTAAGAAACCTTGCAAGTGTTATTGTTGTGTGGATATGAAGTCTGTTTGTGACTCAATGGGGGGGGGGGGAAATGTGCACTGAGTGTCTTGATTATGGTTATATACTGCATAAGAACTGACACTGGTTAGTCTCACAAGTTTGGCTTGTGTGGAGCAGTGCCATGCAGTGGCTTGTGTTTGACAACAGCAAAACTTGAGGGGATTCTGCACATTACAGGGGTTTTGATTAGAAGGATCAGTAGTCACTTGGGGACAATTTTGGAAACTTCAACCAGTATTCTGCCTGTAAAAGGACTATTCCATTGTTATAATGAAAGTAGCTCATTCCTGGTTCTCAACTCTACTGCTCTCCAATTAAAGTAGAACTGTAATGCATTACAAAATTAGCTTTCCTCTTCTCTATGTATTTCTCCATAGTTGAGGATGGCTGTGCACGTGCATGAGAAAATAAGGGGTATTGTAGGCAGTGGGATACAAACTTTGACAGGTGATCTGTGGTTGGGATTGGGAAGGGGACAGAAAGGCTGCGAAGAATGACTGGGAGAACTTGAGTGTAGGAGTATGAAGAAGGTACAGGAGCTTTGACAACAGGAAGGCATGAAAAGTATAAAGAAGTACCTCTGAGGTGGATAAGTTGGTCACAAGAAGGATGCCAGACCTATGCAGCGTGTTTGAAAGCTACAAGGCATGTGGTTTTCTACTGTCAACTGATGTTTGGCTTGTTTGTGAAGTGTGCAAGCAAGTCTATAGAATACAATCTTTCTCTTCCATAAAGATGTATCTGGTGGTGTATCAGTAATTATTCAAACTACAATAGTCACACATGTGGAGGATAGTTCACATTTATACTGTATTTGACAGAATAGTACTGTATACTTCAAATAATTGTTGTACAAGTTGACCTTTTATCTAGTAATTTTGCTGGATAAATAGTGACAGTGGCCTTTGTCTCTCTTTTTAGAGGGCCAAGGGGAAGAGGACCGCCTTCATGGTGTTCAGAACCTATTGAGCGCCCATCGATTCTTAGTGCTAGTGAGCTTAAAGAACTTGATAAATTTGATAATCTAGATGCTGAGGCTGATGAAGGCTGGGCAGGTAAGAACATCAGATTAATGGTTTCTGTTACTAATAGGTTGAATCCTTCTGAAAGATTAATTGAATATTTGCTTATGTATCAGGTGCTCAGAGTGAAGTGGATTACACTGAGCAGTTGAACTTCAGTGATGACGACGAGCAAGGAAGTAGTCAAAAAGAGAAGGAAAGTGGGTGAGTTGGTGTTGCCACTTGAGTGTGAATGCCACTTAAGCTAGCTTAACTTTTGGGTAGGTTGAATGAAATGAGTGCAAGTACTCATTCCAATAACATTTATTCCAATAATTTAATAAAGTATTAAATTGCATAACTGCCTGCAGACTTCAGTCAGCTGGGCCGTAATAGAAATGATCCTTGCCATGAGGAAATATCACTCTTGATAAGAAACACTGAGGCTAGAAGATAAATCAGCAGATACCTGTGTGGAGTGAACCTTCCATTTTTCTATTTCTTTGCACATAGTGATGAACAAACACCGTCAAAAGATTCCCAGAGTCCTGATGGCCAGAAGGAAGCAGAAGAACAGACAAATGCTAAGTCTGCCACCCAGGTTTCTACAGCAGCAACCAAAGGGTCTTACAGCAAAAGTTCTCAGCTTGATCAGGTTTGTGTGGTGTTCTCTTCAGCACTTTTGGCAACATTCTCATCAGGAGAGGTCCGACTCAAGTGTCTTTATAACTGTCAGGTCAATTAAGGTTATGAACATGAGCAAAAGCATTAGCTACTGCTTATCTGAGCTGTGGTAACTGATCGGGTGCTGCTTAGTCAACTTAGCTGCTTCTGGTTGCAAAATAAAAATAGCACGTCTTTAGTGTGTTCTAATCCACAGTTGTGAGGGGGTGAGAACTCTTGTGGCAGTTACTGTGACTCAACTGACAAGCTTTAACTCCATAGTCTAGACTGTCCATCCCTGTAACAATGAATGAAACTATTCTGGTGTCCATCATGTTTTATAGTAGCATGGAGTAAATTGTGCCCAGTGGGCCCACACAATTTTCCTGGGTGTGGGAGGGCTTTGGGTTTTTGTTTTTTTGTATTTTTTTTTTAATATCATGACCCACTTTATTCAGGGCAACTTAGCAGTAATGTGTCAGCTCACTTCTAACATCTTGGGCAGATAGATTTTGTGCAGACTGTGTAGAATTCATCAGCTCAGCCATTTGGGGTTTTGGTTTATCCTCTAGTAAAGGAAGACTGGCAGCCACCTCAGCTTATGTCTGCTTCAGCCCTATTTTTATCTTCCCAGGAAAAGCTACTGTTGGCTTTGAAAATTTCCTAGAAATGTTTTCTCTTGACACCAGTAGTAATGAAGATGAGAGATCTTAAATTGGTTTTACTTGCATTTGCAATATAAATAAAGATCACATTGTCTTTCAGGGTTTGATGCTACATTGAATATGAGGAAAAACAGCACAGTAACATAAACTCTGAAATTTGGATGTGTGAATTTTTAAAGTAATTGTTTAGCTCTCAGCACATAAAGTGGAAATGTTCTTGTGCTTGTTTTGCATGCAAATTTGTATCATATGCAGATAGTTCACTAGGGGTAGTATCTTAATGAAGTAGAAAACTGAAATCTAAAATTTGTCAGCTTGACTGTTGTTGTGAGCTTGTTTAATCCTGGTACTGTGTTTGATCCAATAGGATCGAAGTCCAGCACAGCCTTCTATGCATGATAGAGGTGGTCCTGCTCTTCATCCAAAATCTATTCTACCACCGGTAAGAAAGATTAGAATTGTCCTTATTTCTGAGTTAAATTCTTTAATGCTGTGGTGGAGGGATTTAGACTAAGAAAAAATAAAAATATGCTTCATAGAAGGATAAGCCTTTTCTTAACAAGTAAACTGATTGTAGTGCCCGCAGCCCGGAAGAATGGGACTCCAACACAGCTGTGCTGCTAATTGTGTAAAGCAGCCCCATCTTGTAAGTGGCGTATGAAATGTATGAGAACTTCAAGAGCTTTCAGTTATCCAGCCACATTTGGGAACTTGAGAGGACAGGGGCATGGGAATGGTGCTGGAAGGCTGGCTGCAGAGGCAGACGGGGAGATGAAGTCCCAGATGAAATGAATACGTAGTAGCTTCTTAGGAATTTTCAACAACAGTCCTTATTAAAATCTCTGTTATCCTGAGCTACCTTGAATTTCTGTGGCTTCTTGAGAGGGACTTTTGTCTGAGATGGGCCTTGAGTATCTCTGATCTAGAGCAGCCTGTAACCAAATCTAAAAGATGTTTGTCGTCTTTGCTGTCACTTTGCCTTAGTGATGAGGAGGAGTGATGTGAGCTCAACTAAATCTTTGCTTCTCCGTTCTGAGCTCAGGTTGCAATGAGTCTGAACTGGAGCAGGAAGTTGGAGCCTTGTTTTTTTTTCCAAATCTTGCTTTTTAAAGGTGCCATACAAATACATGTGTGGACAAATAGTTAAATATAATGTTTCAACTGGCTGTTTATATAATAAATGCTTAACTTGATACAACTGCTTTTAATATTGCAGCACCCTCCTCCCCCTGATCGCCAGGTTGGACCTGGAAGGCAGGGACCCTTTCCCCCTAAACCAGTACCAGATGAAGATGAAATTTGGAAACAGAGAAGACGACAGCAGTCAGAGATATCCGCTGCAGTTGAGCGAGCCCGTAAGCGGCGAGAAGAGGAAGAAAGAAGAATGGAAGAACAGCGAAAAGCAGCTTGTGCCGAAAAGCTAAAACGGTTAAATGAGAAATTCGGCTGTGTGACAAAACCCTCCCGGGAAGACCCTCTGAAAGAGAGGGAGAGGGAAAGGGAGAGAGAGAGGGAGCGGGAGAGGGAAAGGGAAAGAGAAAGGGAACGGGAGAGGGAAAAGGAGAGGGAGCGGGAGAGAGAGCGGGAAAAGGAAAAAGAGCGGGAAAGGGAGAAGGAAAAGGAAAAAGAGAGGGAAAGGGAGAAGGAAAAAGAAAAAGAAGAAAAAGAAAAACTGGAGAAGGCAAAAGAGCAAGAAAGGGAGAAAGAGAAAGAAAAGGAGATAGAGAAAGAAGAGAAGGAGAATGAGAAAGAGAAAGAAGAGGAGAAACCAGCGCATGAGGTTTCTGAGCCTGTAGAACCTGTGGCAACACCTGTAGTAGAAAAACAAGAAAGTGAAACCAGGAATAACAAGGAAGAAAAAGGTATACTTGCATGCAAGTAGGAGTTGTCTGTCTTAAAGCTGAGCCACAAGAGCATAGTTGTAATCTAGGAGTCTAATTTGCATATCTAATTAACCTAGTGCATCTAGACCATTGATTTTCCTGGCACATTACAGCTGCTAACTGTCCTTTGAGCTAGACCTGTTTGCCCAACTCATCAAAACATTAAAGGAAAAATTGGGCTCTGTGGTTTAGGCTGGGCTTTGAAGACTACAGAAAGAAAAGCAGGCTTTCTTTTCTTGCTAAATGAGGGTCAGCAACTCATGTTGCTAAAAAGCAATGGAAATTACTTCAGCTGTTCTGTTCTTTCAGCAAGCCTAGAGAAGTAGACACAAAGAAGGCATATTTAAACTTGGTGCATTTTTTTGTAGTGGATCTTGAATGCCACAAGAGAACTGTTAGACTACACTTAATAAGATTGTTATCCTTTAAATAGATAGAAGTGATTGTAAAACCAAACCTTGGTTCATAACAGCACTTCTTAAATCACATAAAAGTTACAACCTAAATGCTAGTGATTGATTACCCAGTGTATCTGAAGTTAAAAGGGACACTGAGAGATGTATTAACAACAATTGTTCTGTTTTGAGAGGTTGTCCTTAGGGGTTTTTTTTGCCTTTGTTGATTTTGGAAACTAAGGCTGTGAGGTTAGAGAAAGCAGACTGTTTTCATTTTAGAACATCCTTTATCTGACATTCTGGTGAAATTGTCATAGTTTTAACATTCACTCTTGTCTCCCACGTGTGGTGTTTTCTTTTCAGAAGATCAAGCAGTCTTTACCCGACAAGATAGTGGTCGGAATGAGAAAGAGATTTCACAGGTGACTCATGAGAGTGAGCCAGATTCAGGATCTCAGCCTCGTCCTGCTGTTTCCTCGGGCTATTCTAAACAGTTCCAGAAATCATTACCACCAAGATTTCAGAGGCAGCAGGTAACTAACCAGTTCATTAAAAGAAGGAAGTTCATTAAAAGAATTACGTCTTCTGTCTCATTCTGAGTAAGAGCATGACCACAGAAGTTATGAAAAGCTTAAGAAGTTGGCTTCCCGCTTCTGTAACATCTATGGTATTGGCAGGAATTGCTCTGCATGAAACACTTCTTGTCACTTGCGAAATATGTGAGCAGAAGATAAGACAGATTTTTAAAACTGACTGGTTTTCCATCAGTTGCTGAAGAAGAGTATTGCTCTGTGGTTACCTGTGAAACCTGGGGTTTGATGATCATTGTTTCTACAGTTTTTCCTTAGAGGGCGTGACGCTCAAATGTAATTTGAACTTGGGTCTTATGGTCTGAAGAGCACTTTCCATTAATGACATGCACAAAGTATAGGTTGTTCTGTGTCTCAAGTGAACACCAGAAAAGCTGTAGCTATTCTAAATTGTCCAGTCTGGTTCCCCCCCTTTTCTCCTAGTTCATCCTGATGCATGTTGGCGATTAATTTTCAGGATGCTTAGTGTCCTGGAGATAACTGTACTTGTTTCTAAGGGTTATTTGAATTCTGCTCAAGTCTTCATCTTGACAAAGTTTTTTTTCTGTTTTGCAGGAGCAAATGAAACAGCAGCAGTGGCAGCAACAGCAGCAAGGTGTCCTTCCACAGTCTGCTCCCTCGCAGCCTTCTAGTGGCCCTGTCCCGCCTCCCCAGCATAGACCCCTTTACCAGCCCATGCAACCACATCCTCAGCATTTAGCATCCATGGGCTTTGATCCACGGTGGCTTATGATGCAGTCTTACATGGACCCACGAATGATGTCAGGAAGACCTGCAATGGATATGCCTCCTATTCATCCAGGTAAAATCTGGCAGCATTTTTTGACTGCTGAATTTTCTTGGATTTGAAATGGAAGTCTTTTCCTAACCACACCATGTATATTAACAGCAAATGGGTGGGTTTTTAAAAAGAACACTACATTATTTAATTGTTCCAGACAAAATAGATTTTAGTAATACTGGAAAAATGATAGTCATGTGTCAATGTATATCTTTGACTATAAAGTAAAATCACAGCTTGCTTCTATTTTGCAGGCATGTTTAGTGACAGTTAAGATGTATTCAGAATGTCAGCATGAGCCTTACTTAGTTATAGATATTAAGGCTGGCATGTTAGGTTGAACTGAGGAAAAACAGTGTATTTACCATTTGTGTTTCATTACATGTTAATACTTGATACTAAATTGCTTATTAAAAAAAACCCATGAAATTTTATTTTATTACGTATTAGCACCTCTAGAGTGTTATTTAATTTGTGTTTTCAGATTCTTGGCACAAAAAAGTCCTTTTTAATTTGTGGAATGGCCATCTGACTTGCAGTGAGGAAAGCTATTGTGCATAAATAATACAAGTCTGGCATGTAATGTAACGGAGATACTTATCCAGCTAATGAGTGAGGGAATGAGTATCCTGAATGAGTGCAAGGAATAAACAGAGGAACTGGCAGGCTAAGAAAAGACAGTGAAAACTGTAGAATTTCTTTGAAATGTTACCAAAATAAAAAAAGGACTCCGAGTCCTTAACAGAGTACAAAAACACTTTTGCCATTCAGATCTTACATCAGAAACTTCATCCACGAGTTTATAGGTCTACAGACCTGGTTTGTCCCATTATAGTGGAAGCAGACAGCTTTTCCTTTTGTTGGTACATAGGGTACTGGCGCTGAATATGATTTAGTCATTCTGAGGTCAACTGGCAGTGAACAGATATTTGGTTTCAACAATGGAAGGTACAGAGGAAAGGAGATTGGAGAAGGGAGAATAGTGTTCTTCAGTACCTCCTGATATGCTTTGTTTGTCTTGAACTTAAATCTGTCACAGGAATTATGCCTCCCAAACCACTGATGAGAAGAGACCAGATAGAGGGATCAGCAACTAGTTCAGATTCATTTGAACATATAGCTCGCTCAGCAAGAGAGCATGCTGTTCCTTTGTCAGAGCCCCGCGTGATGTGGGGGTCAGACCCATATCCCCATGCAGAACCTCAGCAATCTAGTTCTCCTCCCAAAGTGTTAGAAGAGCCTGACAATTTGAGGTAAGCCTGAGTTATGTACTCCTGCATGTCACCTCTCCGAGCCGTATGTACTTACACCCTTGACTGTGTAACTTGCACTGAAAACACTGTTTAAACTGACTTATAGCTGCTCTTCACACAAAATTTTAAAAGGAGTTATGGCTGGGGGATGCAGTGTACTTGGTGCTGTTGTATAAAACAAAAGACATGCCTGCTCTGTAGTGGGGTGTAGAAAGACAGTTCTACAGATCCTCCTTGTTTAGGATCCTTAACCTAATTTGATGAATGGTGATTGCCATAATATTTTGAATTGATTGCCATAATATTTTGAATTTTCAGTTTTGTAGAATGCTCCTGTAGTCTTGTCCTGTTCTCTATCTGTTCTCCCTGTATCAGAGGACTTCTATCTGATGTTTATTAGTTTCAAAAGTGGCATGTTAAGTACAAATGGTATAAAGTAAGACAGTCACTTTTGACCTTTGCTGCATGATGAATAGTCAGGAAGGCTTCCTCTACATCTTAAAAGTACCCAAAAATTCTTTTTGCTGTAATGCTGTCTAGGTAATACTTGTGATATTAGCCTGCTAACTTGGAGGCTCCATTTAAAGTTGCATGTATAGCCATTAACAGTAATGGATTCCTAAAGCTAATTGTACATTTGACATGCAAGTCTTAATTGGGACAGAATAAAATTGACCTCTTCAACTAGCAGCTGCTATGAAAATTAATACTTGTCATTTCCTTGAGCTGACATTAATCCTCCATAGAAATAGAAAATTATTTAAGTAAATATTTGAGTAAATTTTTTTCCCCCACCCTAACGTTCTTAATTGCATGTTGCTTAGGTCTGAGGCACACGTGGAGCAAGAACGAGTTGCTGTCCCTGCCACTGCTTATCCTGTAGAACACAGCCAGTTGGACTCTCATCCAAAACCAGACTTTTTCAGAGAATCAGGAGAGGTGGAGGTACAAAAGTTCCCAAGCAGGCCTTTGGAAGATGTACAACCTCTCCAAACTGACACACCTAACACAGCGGTTAATTTTGAAGGAGTGAATGAGAAAGTTACACATAGCTCTCCAGAAGAATTGGTGCCTGTGGGGGAAAGTCACTCTTCACTTAAAAGAAGCATTTCCCATGGTTCAAGTCACTCTCTAAAGTCAGAAGACCAGAGGAATGAGACAGTAGCAAATATCCCTAAATTAAGTAACAGGCCTGTTGAGACAAAGGAGACAATTGAGAGACTTGAGATTAAGCCAAAAAAAGAAATTTTGATCAATAATAGAACATCAGAAGGACCAAAACCTGAAAAAACTTTCAAACCTAAGTCTGAAACAAGATGGGGTCCTAGGCCAGGTTATGGCAGAAGAGATGAAGGGGGTGATAGACCAGTAAGAAGATCGGGTCCTATTAAAAAACCTGTGCTTAGAGATATGAAGGAAGAGCGTGAACAGAGAGAAGAGCGTGAGCAGAGGAAGGAGAAAGAAGGAGAAAAGACAGCTAGTGAAAAACCTAACAAGTCTGAAAAAAGTGACAAAAAGGAAGCACCTCAAGTGCCACTGCCTCAGGCTGAGCCAGAGACATCCGCCTCCAGCAGCGCTCCTCTAGCTAAGAAGATAACCCAGGATGCTGCTCCGACACCAGCAAGCCAGGAGAGTGGTCAAACCGAGACCGCAGCTAAAACTGCGGTTCAGCCACCCGCACCTCCAGTGCAGCAGCAGCTACTAGCTGCTCAGCCTGCTGCTCCACAGCTTCCCCCTGCAGTGCAGCAGCAGCCGCCTGCTCAACCGGCAGCACAGCAGCAGCCACATGTTCAGCAGCCGACTACTGCAGTGAAGGAGGAAAAGCAGACTGAGAAGGTAGTTAGCAAGGAGGTTGTAGAGAAACCACGCTTAGAAACCAGACCAGTAAAAAGAGAGCCTGGCTTACCACCTAGGACGTACTGGAAAGAGGCTAGGGATAGAGACTGGTTCCCAGATCAGGGATACAGAGGCAGAGGCCGTGGGGAGTATTATTCTAGAGGTCGTAGCTACAGGGGTTCTTATGGAGGACGTGGTCGGGGCAGTAGAGGCCATAATAGAGAGTACCCACACTACAGAGATCCTAAGCCTAGATCAGACCACGTGCCTTCAGGACCTGGTAGGCAGAGAGAAGAGAGTGAAACTCGTAGTGAGAGTTCTGACTTTGAAGTAATCCCAAAACGGCGGCGACAGCATGGTTCAGAGACCGATTCTGACAGCGAAGTTCACGAAAGTGCAAGTGACACACTGCTTTCAGACAAAGACAGTCTAGTCAAAGGCAAGCACCCAAAAAGAGAAGAGAGAGCTGATAACAAGAAGCCTCCAAAACCCCTGTCATTCAAACCTGAAACCAATATCAGAGTAGACAACAGATCCCTAGAAAAAACATATATAAGAGATGATGAGAACAAACCCAAACCAGGCTTTCTTCCTAAAGGAGAGCCTTCTAGACGAGGCAGAGGGGGGATGTATAGACGTGGTGGTAGGGATCCTGGTGGGCGTCCTCCACGTCCATCTACCATAAGGAGACCAGCCTACCGAGACAATCAGTGGAACCCTAGGCAAACAGAGATCATTAAACCAGAAGATGGGGAACCTCCAAGAAGAAATGAACATTATGGTCCTATACCAGTTGATAAGAGACCTCCAAAATTTGAGAGAAAGTTTGATCCAAATAGAGAGAGGCCACGAAGACAAAGGCCTGCTCGACCTCCAAGGCAAGATAAGCCACCACGCTTTAGGCGCCTAAAAGAAAGAGAGGCTGCATCAAAGATAAACGAGGCGATAACCAGCTCATCAACAAGTGCCACCGTTAGTAATGCAGTTACTGAGCCCTCCACCACTGCTCTGGATGTGTCTGGAAGTAAGACACCAGACTTGTCCAATCAGAATTCTTCAGACCAGGCAAATGAAGAGTGGGAAACAGCCTCAGAAAGCAGCGACTTCAATGAGAGGCGGGAGAGGGATGAGAAGAAAACAGCAGATGTAGCAGCACAGGTGGCTGCAAAGGCAGGAGAAAACGCTGGAGCTCCAAAAAGGGAAATAGCCAAGAGAAGTTTCTCTAGTCAGCGGCCTGGAATAGACCGTCAAAACAGACGTGGCAACAATGGGCCAGCTAAACCGGGGAGGAACTTCTCAGGGCCCAGGGGTGAACGGCGGAGTGGTCCTCCACCCAGAAGTGGAAAAAGAGGGTGAGTATCAGTTTCTGTTAGGAAGCATATGGTCTTTAGTTCTCTGTTGTCCTCTTGTCCTTCAAAATAATTAGTAGTTATTTTAGTTTTGTAGTAACTGGTAGAAAAGAGAATAAGACAAAACCATGCACCTGTGGCCATGTACTTCCTATTTTTTCTGTTTGTATACAGACACTTGGACCATGGAGCTGAGAGCAGAGTATTCTTGTATGTATGGGCAGTGTTAAAAAAGCCTAATTAAATAAAAATTGCAGTGCCGTTTCTCAAGAGTCGAGATGTTTCTCAAGCTTTTGATGCAAGCTGAAATGTTAATATGAGCAGTTTTGCAGCTTAATACATAGATTGCTGCATTGCATTTGGCTTTTTGTATTCTTAGATCAATCACCTAACACAGACAAGCAAATTGAGAAATGCTTGCTGTTGAGACTGTTTCTCTGTATACTAAAACTGATTGAAACTCGATAATGATCTAATATTACTATTTGCCCACTGTTTTGTAGCCACAGTAGTCTGGTAAGTGGGATGCAGGACAAGACATTTTTTCATTGAATGCCTATCCTGTACTCTAGGACTCCTTTGTGCTTGTAGGTTGCTGTATTCTAAGTTCAGGTTTTGCCTGGGCTTAAGAACTTGTGATCAATGCTCTAAGCTCTGAGATAAAACTATTAAGAGTTTCTTTGGCTAGTCGCTTAAAGGTGATGTTGAAGCAACAGTTGGCTTTTCTGGGTTCCACAGCAAAATCAGAATGCTGCAAATCTGATTCTTATGGCTTCAGACAGCTTTTGGCGAGTGAACCTGTGGAACAAGTACATTGTACCTTGTTTTTATTTGCTCACATTGCATCCTGTAAGCTTCTGGTTTGGTTTTTCCGTGGAAAGCTTTTTTGGAGTTCTGAACTGCATACTTGCTGAGTTTTGGTGTCTCTAACTACATAGACCAAGCCAGAATTGGCCTTAAAATTATGGTTTGGATTTTTTTTTTCTCTGTGATCCCTTTTGGCAGCAGGGCATTGATGTCCCCAAAACAGCTTTTGCTGTTAAGCTTCTCCTCATTGAGGAGCTGAAAGTAAAAGTCTGGAGCCTAAGAAGTTGCACAGTAGACACTTGTAGCCCTATAATGTGATGTACATTTGATTGTTACCTCCTTCCTGAGAGTTCTCTGTGGCTGGTCATTAATTTTCTCAAATTTTTTCTGATATAGGCCATTTGAAGAGCAGACAGCAACTGTGCCTAGTGTTGATCCCACCAACAGCAACTCTTTACATCAGGAGGACGGAGGTGTTCCTGCTGCAGGACAAAAGAGCGCCAAGGATGCGAGCGGCAAAAAGAGAGAAGAACCTAAGGCTGGTCCGAAGAAGCCTAAGGAAAAAGTGGATGCCTTGTCTCAATTTGATCTTAATAATTACGCAAGTATGTATTGATAATATGCTAACAAGAATTAGTAATCCTGCTAGGTTTGCTGCATGTAGAGCTAGATGTTTGAAAACTTAGAAAAGAGGAAAGGTGATTTTTTTTTTTAACACCAGAAAAATTGTGTACTTGAGTATCACTACCTTTGTCATATCTGTTTAACAACGTGTGTGCCTCTGAAAGGTGGCAAATCTCACTGTGTGTTTTTATGTATAGAGAAGAACAATTTTGTTCTATCACCTAATCTTAACTCTGTCATTCAGACCGCTTTCCACCACACACTAATAATTTGCTTAACCTTCATAAGCAAAGGCAGTGGATGTCACTGATAAGCTTACAGCTAATATTCAGGAAGACTGTTCATTATTACATTTCAGTTCTTATTTCCTGGAGAGTCTGGTACAGGAACCTTCAATTTTTCACTTCCAAGATTAACTCAACAACTCAAGCCTTCAAACTCAACAGCAAAGCACTTGGCAAGCAGAAGCTTGCCTTTAATCAGGGCCACCATCTGTGTCTGTGGAGAAATTACTTCCACTCTAAAGCAGATTTTGCCTTGGTGCGCTGCATCTGAAGCTGTTAAAACAGCAGCATCTATACCTGTCCTCTTTCTGTAGGTGTTGTGATCATTGATGATCACCCTGAAGTGACAGTAGTTGAAGACTCCCAATCTAACTTGAATGATGATGGTTTCACAGAAGTGGTGTCTAAGAAGCAACAAAAACGCTTGCAAGATGAAGAGCGCAGAAAGAAGGAAGAACAAACAGTGCAGGTACAAGACCAGCATTTATAGTTGGGAAAGAGCTCCTTGCAGTACTGGGGAATGTTGTGAAGTGTGCAGAATCTTCCTTCCAAAGACACTATTTTTTTCCACTTATAGATATAACTAGGTAGTTGTATTAATATTGTTCAGAATTAGTAAATTAAATCAATTTTCATTTAGTCATCATAGGACTCAGTACTTCCTGATTGGGCACTGTCAGGCAGGTGGAACTGGCAAACTGAAAACACCAGTTTTCATACCATGATAAAGATTTATACTATTGCTTGTATATCTGTTGATTCCAAGAGGAAAATGAATGAGAAATCATTGTTTCTGTGGTTAAACACCACTAAAAAATAAAATTCTTTGAGATAGGATTAATTGGTCTGCTTTTTGCTGCTACACAATGTATAATTGGTTGTCTATATAGGCTATCGTTCGTAAGAATAAAATTGGCTTCTGCTTAACAGGTTTGGACCAAAAAAGGATCAAGCGAAAAAGGCCGAGGTCAGAATTCCAAGCTTCCACCCAGATTTGCGAAAAAGCAGCAGCAACAGGCAGCGGCCGCAGCTGCGCAGCAGGCACAAGCTCAGGCACAGCCTCCGTGTACGACGCAGACTCCAGGTCAGCCTCAGGCTTCTGTTCAGCCGCAAAACCAGGCTGCAGGAGGGACAGCCAGCACAGAATACACAGTGTCAGGCAAAGTTCTGCAAAACACCCAGGCTCACAATGGTCTAGGAACTGAATTATGGGAAAACAAGGTGCCTCCTACAGTGGTTCTAAATGACATCTCCAAAAAATGTAAGTGCTATCTTTTGGATTTGGGGTGGGGGGCAAGTGTAGTAGTTAAAGAATGCTGATGGCCAGCTTGCTTTGTAATGTCTCGTTTCTATCTGCAAACATATTTTGCACAGGGAATAGAGGGCAGCATTCCCAAGTGCAGCATTGTAACCTATGAATATCTCGGAAAAGAGATTTTTGCAGTATGATATTACTCAGTATTTTATATTGTAGTCATGTTCTTCATTTGCTGTGAGTGAGCAGCTGTCACTCCCTTCAGGAATCTGTATTTTGTCGGGCTTTGTCATGCTTCCAAACATGATGATTACCCACTTGAAAGCAGCTAAGTAGGTAGCATAATGTTAACTGCTGAATAGGTTAACAGTTTCTTAACCAAAGCTTATTTAATCAAGACGTCTATAATTTTAATTCTCAGTCAATTGATAACTTTAGTCAAAAGTATTTAGCAACGTTGGGTTTTTTATTTTTAACTCTCTTCTCTTAATTGTCAGTGGGACCCATTAGCCCACCTCAGCCACCTTCAGTAAGTGCTTGGAACAAGCCTTTGACATCTTTTGGTTCAGCTACATCTCCAGAGGTAAGAATGAAGGGAAGAGGAGTACCTCTATGTGAAGCTCACTGAAATTACCTCACTGGGATTGGGTACAGATGGCATGGACATACTTAAACCAGTGTGTACAGAATTTATTCAGGCATGGACATACTTAAACCAGTGCGTACAGAATTCCCTGAAGTCAAGAGATAGTACAGAAACACAGAATACAGGCTAGTGCTTTTATGATTGCAGCATTGCAATATTGGTCTCTTACTAAACTCTCAGCCATTCACAGATTCTATTGATAGCTGTTATTCAGTGCATATTTTAAGTAAAAAACATTGCCTAGTTTGCATGTGAACACTTGTATATAGTTCAGTAACGTAGACAGAAACAGGATGTCCCCAAGGAACTAAATGTTTCTTGTGTCACTTCTTAAATCAGAGATACAGAAAGCAGTAGATGCTTTCTAACTACTCTGCTTATCCCATGTAATTTGCATAGCCTTAAATTTTACATTTTAAAGTCCCATTGTTTTGTTTTCTTGGGTTTTTCTGGTCCTGACTTTATTGTTTTAAATTGTAAGAATGTGACATAACTCTCTTAGGAGACCATTTTAACTGCATAAGAACTGGAAATATTTTTTAACTTCTTATCACTGCTCTTGAATTAAACATTAGGTTTTGAATTTTCAGGAGAATGTTGTGAACTTGAATCTAGACATTTTGATAGTGCACTTGTCCCTTTCTCCCTTCTACCAGTTCATCATCTTGGTCTTGTTTACATATTTTTTCACTGCTTTTTTTTCCTTGCTCTTGAGCTTGTATAAACAATGGGAACTTGAGGAGGAGTAAGTGTACGTCCATAGACTGTTTATTCTTGCAAATCTGTTGCTGTCACAAATAATGCTTTTGCTGGCAGAAGGCAAAGGACCCTTTTAGTGGTTTTCAGCTGTGCTCTTTTCTGAACCAGTGGCATTGTACTGATCTAGAAGTCTTTTTAAATGTGTTAAATCTTTACCTTTTAACTAGGGGACAAAGCCTGGGCAAGAAGGTGGAGTTGATCTTGGTATAGAAACTATTCAGTTTGGTGCCCCAGCTTCCAGTGGCAGTGACAATGAAGTTGGCCCTGTACTTTCTGAGAAGTCCACTGACAAGCTACCAGAACCAAAAGAGCAAAGGCAGAAACAGCCTCGGGCTGGACCCATCAAAGCACAAAAGGTAAAAGGTCATATCTTCAGTACAAACTTTTAAACTTAAAGAAGTTTGGCCAAAAAGAAGTTACAAATAATGGAATACTCATTCAGTAAGGACTAGACCTATAAAAATTGCATTCCCCTTTTATATTTCCTAAAACAATCAACAAGTTGGTTCTTGGAGAGAAGATGAGGGAATTCAGTTCAAGAAGCAAGTGTAAGTAAGCAGCATCCTAGCCCAGCAGAGTTTGTTCATTGGTTCTGTGTTTGTAGCAAGGGATGTGGCTAGAGCAGGGATGGGATTACAGATTTGCAATAACTTTGTTGGGACATTATGGATGCAGTAGCGTTTTGGTTTTGTTTCCTAGTTTGGGAGTTCGGGGTTTCCCTTGAGCTTACTTCACTCAGGCTTCGAGAGCTGTTTTGAAACAGGCATTCTGGTTCTGCCCTGCCTATATTTCCAGTTTCAGTAGTTGTTCCTGCACCATGACTGCCTTGCTCCCATCTAAATAATGCATGTTGCTGTGCTTAGTTTTCATAGCCAGATGACCAAGGCGAATAATACATCAAGTTGCAGGGAAAAAGTGTTTTGGAATAAGGGAGGAATGTTAGAGCTACTGATTGGAAGTTTCAAATTCAAGTGCACAGATGTCTCTAACTTTTTGGGCAACTAATCTAGGAAGAATGGATAGGTAATCAAACTTCTCTCAATTTTAAAAAAAATGTGTATCAGTTGCCCTCCAGAGATTTAGGGGCTCCATTCAATCATCATCATCTTGTATTCTTGTTACTACTCGTAAGGAGTAATACTTCCTTCTCCTGTCATTTAGATTACACTTAGTGATCTTTCACATTAATGAAACATGCTTTCCTGTTATTTCTACCTCCAGTACATACTTATTTGTCCATTGCTAGCACTCAGCACCAACTTCTCACTCCCAGAAAGAGAGGGTTATAGCAGATAAACTTGGCTGGTGACTTATAGAACCAGCTGTTTCAGCCCCTCTTGATGTCTGAGATTTGGCAGCAGTCCTGATGTAATTAAAGCCCATTTGACTTTCTAGAGGACTCTGTGTGTGTGTTTGGGTTGGTTGTGTTTGGGGTTTTTTTTCTCCAAAAAAGCTGCAGTCTGAAAGTGCAGTCACACGTAGAATGAATTTAATTTCTGCTACATGAGGCAGTCAGTAGGTATGCTGCAGTTTGTGGGGTTTATTGCAAAATATAAAACCCATGCAGCAGAGCAATATACAGTAGTTAATACTGCTGGTGAATTGTAGTAACCCAGGACATTCAAAACCCATGTCCCAGGTATACTAGCAGCATGTCTAAAGCTGCTGCCATGAAATCACTTAAAAATGCTAAACTCCAAGTTAAATATATAGGGAGAGTCTACTTTACACTGTGTAGAAAGTTCCTTTTTTCTGCTTGGTTGTAGTTGTCAAAACTCCTGTAGATTTTGTTGAAAGACACGTGTGACTGAATGGTAAATTCATTTGAGATTAATGTTTTTATGTGCTCTTCTGAATGAGAGGGCTGTAATCCTTTAACTGTCTTGATGACAAAAAAAAAACTCCCAACAAACAAACAATTCCTACACACCCACCACCCCTGTGGTGATATTGTTTGCTATGAAGTCTAAATACAAACTTATGTTCAGGATTGGAGGTTAGTATTGTTGAACTAATATGGGCAATTAAGAGGACTGTACTTGAAACAAAGCAATTTACCTTTCCAAGCATGACCTTAAAAGTGTCTGGAGGAAATTCTGCCTCTGCAAAGTGTTAGAGCAAAAAAAATATTTGGGGTGAGGTGGGTCTGATGGGTCCCGATTGCCGCATCGCAGAGCTCAGGCATCTACTTCTGCTGTTGTTTTCTTCCTTGCTGTGAAAGCTGGTCTGTGCTGGCCTCCAAAGGGTTCCACATACCTTTGGGAAACTCTACCCTCCCCAAAGCCCAAAGGCATTGTCTTGTAAAGAGTCTTCATCTACTCCTGAAATAGCTGGTTTGTATTGACAGAGACAATACCAGCAACTTCTGTCTTTCCACTATCAAAGCTTGAGGAATAGGATTTTAAGAGCTGCCTTTAAGGAATTTTTGCGCTGCTCTGTAGTGAAATGGGCTCAGTAATCTCAGCCAGAAAGGATATGGCTATTTAAACAGCAGAGTGTTCAGGTTCCCTGAGGCCCTTCATTCTGCTTTCAGCTGCACAAAAAGGAAATAGTGAATTGCAGCAATTATTCTGGTAGCATAGGTGTGTTTATTTTTTTTCTGGATATCCCCTTAGTGCTCAATTCCTAGGGAAAAATGCTGCCAACATCCATACATCAAGATATCTTCAAATGAAGGTAGTGTCTTCTGTTCTAGTTTCCTGAGGCCCTGCAAAATCCTGATTCTCTGAAAATTAAAATAACCTGTATGTATACGAAGTTTTGTGGCTTCTATACTTCTTTGTGCTTTTCTTGTAAGGAGAGTCAAGCTGGATTTCTTCAGTAGCTTTTAACTAGATCTTATTTTAGTTGAACTCTACAACTTCACACAAAATATGTATTGCTTGAAAACAATGGTTTAGATTCCTAATGTTCAAAATGAATTCATTTCATGTATGTATTGCAAACTTAATCTCAAATTATTTATCTGTTAGAAAATGCTTACCCTTCAGGAAAGCTTTGTTAGACATAAACAAAATTCTTTTAAGCATGTTAAAATATTCTTGTGGGATAGGACATGGGGGGGAAGACATAACTGACAAGTTAACACTAACTTAGCTTCCAGACTTGAGTCCGGTAGAAAACAAAGAGTATAAACCTGGTCCTATTGGGAAAGAGCGTTCTTTAAAGAACAGGAAGGTGAAGGATGCCCAACAGGGAGAGCCTGAGGGACAGGAGAAGCCATCCCCCACCTCTGTCAGAAGTCCAGAACCTGTCACTACAAAGGAAACCAAAGCAACAAGTGAACTGAGCACGGAAATAGGAACGATGATATCTGTGTCTGCTCCAGAGTTTGGAACAAACACAAAGGTAAGAAAAATATTAACAAATTATTGAGCACTGTATGTAAAATATGATTACAATGATGTAATTGACACTTGGTTGCCTGCTGGTGGTAGTTACGCGGACAGCAAAGCCCACTGAATAGCAAATAAGAAACACATCAGTACTGCTTGAATTAAACACTTCTCCAAGAAGTGGTATGGAGACATGCTGTTTGTCATACCCCTGTACAGAGATCAGCTTGGATGGCTTTAAACTTTTTTGCTACCTTATGAATACGCAAACTGTCCTGAGCCTTGCTGTGGAGAGTGGCACTGGAGCCTGGTATAGGCAGACTCTCTAAACTCAGATATATGTGATATACGCAAGATGAGTGCTTGACTTTCAGCAGAGAACTGGAGTGAAGTAGTGTGCACAATCATTGGTTGAGTGCATGGATGACGCGAAACTGTGAATTAAGTGCTGTTCTGTGATGAAAGAAATCTCTAAACTAGGAATAAGCTAAAGTGTTGGATAAGGCTCATTCAGTTTACCTGAAGAGTCTGTATGGCAGCCTCTGTTGGCTTGGACATTGTCAAGGTCTCCCTTGCAGAAATCTTTCAGGATGTTGAGGCCTTATCATAGTTGTCTGTGTGAAACTCCCCTGAATTCTCGTAACTGCTCCAAGATTGAGATGGCTACTTGCTGTTGAGATTCATTGTTCTACAGCTCAGTTCTTAGCTGTGGTGCGTTGATAGCACTGGCTGAAAAACATCCACAGAGGCACTCTCCTTTTTGCCCAAGGACCTGCTTGGGGACTGCCCTCACTACAGCAGCATTGCATCTTGAGCAAGAACTATGGTTGTCATCTCTCGGATGTAAAGAAACCATGCAGTTTGAGTAGCTACTAGTTAATAGTTACACCTGCTTTGGGAAAGGAAAAATGCTTCTTGTATGTGTTTTGTGCGCTTAAACTCAAGTTTGTTGCATGCTGTTTCAATCTTTCTTTTCTTAGTCTTAAGTTGAAATTTCTGATGCTATTTAGGAAAACGGATCCTCTGCAGAAGTCGCATTAATAGTTGAAGAATCTGAAATGTAGATCACTCACAATTTATCTCTGTCACCTGCAGTTGGGGGACAGAGGGGGAAAACAAGACAATTTTGGCAGTTTTTTATTAAGGTGTCATGCAAGCAGAAAATGGTATCTCAGTGAAGTGTTGTTACAGAGCAAGTGTTAAGGAGGATATTTGTCTTCAGCATGGTAACTACAAACTTGATTTTCTGAGTGGAATGGCAAATACGTAAGAAAATTCAGTGCTGGGATTTCTCATCCTTCCTGACAATTTCCATCTTGTAAGTAGAAGTGAATGGTTTATGTTGATACCAGAAATGGATGAAGTGCCTTTCTTGTATGCAGAATCAGAAGTGTAGAGCCAAAACGGCAGCTTGTCAGGTGTTTGGTAAGAAGGCTGTTTGTATGTGTGTCGTATGCTTTCTCACTGTCATTCAAGCTCCTGTGACCAGTGCTCAATATAAGAGGAGAGGGCTTCTTCTAAGCCACCTACAGAATAGGAAACATATCTTTGTTGATTACTCTAGGCTAACTCTATAGAGTAACCCTACTAAAATTGGCATGATTTCCTCTCTACAATTGTATTTTTAAAGTATGAGATCTTCAAAAGGGAATTCTGGGTTTTGTGCCTTTCTGGCCTTAGTTACATGTGGGTTGCCAAGGTTATTTGAACTACCACAGTATTAAAGCACCAAGCTTCTGTCTTCTGGAGGGAAGACCAGAGTGAAAGGAAGCTTTCCAGTTTGTGCTGGAAAATGAAAATGCCCAATAATTTCCTTGATAAGTGGTTGTTAATAGAAGCATTTAATAATAGGCCTATGTATTCCTGTCTCAACAGTTTCAGGCTTGCTTTTGAATTTCTTGTTTGGTTTTGGTTTGTTGTTGTGTTGGGGGTTTTTTTAGGGTTTTTTTTTAGGAAAGTGGTGGTCATATTTTATATTTAATTCTATGCAAGATGAATCAACAACCTGCAGATTTATTGCATAAGATAAGCTTTGTCTAGACTTTACAGGAGTAAACCGGTCTTGCTTTTAAAACGGGTTCAAATACTGCTCCAGCCTTGGAGTTCCTGTGCTGATTTGCATTGCAACTGCTTTCTCTTGTCTTTACTCTTTCCGTTGCTCATTAATGAGGGAAGAAGCAGTGACATCTTTAATCTGTTGTTTCAATGTCAAGTGTTGAAGTTTTAGCAAACCTAAATGATTTCTCTTTTGACACTCTTTTAACATCCTTCTCAGAGACAACTTCTCAGCTTCTAGGAAGGCACACTTTCTGTAGTGTATTTGGTGATTTATAGATCTATAAAAGTCAAGCCAGCTGTCCTCCTTGGGAAGCAGAAGCTTTGTAAGAGTACCCTATCCATCCCAAACTAAACATCTTAAGACCATGTGTATTTAATCGTAAAGACTGCTTTACCTTAGAAACTGTATAAATATAAATCAACTCCTACTGGGGAGATGTTTAAGTTTAGAGCATAAGCATGATGCTCCAAAGCAATGGCAGCTGTTTCTCTTGGATTTTCCAGTATTTTTGGAGTAAAGGCAATCTGATGTGTAAGTCTCTGAATCGGGTGATACCTCTTGCCTTCCTCACCCTACCAGCTCTAAAGCTTTGAAGCTTTCAAATCACAGGAATGACTGTGGACATGGCAATGAAATATTTACACAGGTAGTTGGTAACAGCTGTGTCTTACAGAGGTGATGTCTAAAAGGACACAGGCTGTACTTGAGAACAAATTTTGAGTATCTGACAAGCTCTCTGGTTTGGGTGATTGACGTAAATCAGGAACAAATCAAATAGCAAATGAATCCCATCTAGTACCCTGAGCCCTTATAGCAAGGTCAGCTCTGAGGTCTGCCTTGTCCTTTTGTTCGTAAAGTCACTTCAGGTTTTGTGATCTCTTCATATTGGGCAAAGTAGGTAGTTATAAAAAGTTTGCCTATTCTTCAGGTACAAATAACTTGTGGATAACTCCAAAAAAGCATGTACAGCTTTTTGGTCTTGCTATTATTACTGTTACTGATTTATTATAATCAGTTGGTTTCTTAAGTAAAACAATTTTCCAAGAGAATCACTTTAAATTACAAAAGCTTGTGGTGATAAGCCACATCTAACAGACTCCTAGGCTTAATGTACCAGTAAATGAAGGACGGTCGTTAACGTACAGTTTATGGAGTGGTGTTCTCATGTCTAAAGCATTGTCTTATCTGCATGTAACTCATCCTTGTAGGATGGTTCAGCCTTGCACGTACGCTTCTAAGGGCACCAGAGTTGATATCATGGCTTGTTTTTAATTCTAGTGAAAAAGCATTCTTGTACTGTAAGTTTCCAAAGTGAGAAAGCTAGCAATAGTCTTGATCTAATTTCTTTTATAAGGAATTTTGGTGCTGACACCCTATAAAATTTGCATCAAAACCTTGAAGGAATTTTAATAATGTTCTATTAAAAACTTCCTCTTTATTATGCAGTGAAGCATCTTAAAAACCCAAGAAGCCAGTTAATTACTTCATTAGAAGGACCTTGTGATTAAAGCAGCCTTGTGTGCTTGCCTTGTTCTACCCAAATTAAAGTTGCCTGTTGGAATCAAATATAAATGTGCAACTTGCAGTTTGGTAGTTCAGATAGTAGGAAACATCAAATATCTCATTTCATCAGTTTAACAAGTAAAGGAAAAAAGGAAATGGAGAAAATAGTTCTGTCTGTTTCCTTTGTAAATATAAAAATAAGTCAGCATGCGTATTGAGTCCTCTCTCCCCTCATTATGGTTTAGCTTGTTGTCCTAGCCTTTTACGAAAATGAGCTCATCCTTTTAAGGAAGACTCTTTGTTATTTGCCAGTTAGTATCTTGATGCTTTAATTGCTCCTTTTAGGAGACATTGCCATAGGCTTGAGGAGTAAATTGAGTGTGCACTTTTTTAAGAGCTTATCACATACCGGTTGGATGCAATTAAACAAGCATTATGTGGTTTGTGCCTTTAAAATCATTATGTGTTGGCAAGTTCAGGCACTCATCAACAGTCCTGCTGCTAATTTGTCTTCAGTTCCTTCTTGGTGTTTGGTTCTGTAAAAATGATAGAGCCTTTCCTGAGTTTCAGACACGGAAAACTTTGGAGTTTGCAGTGCTTGCTAAAGAGTGGATCTTGGCTAATGCAGGGTCACACTGTTTATCTAGCAGTGTGTGGGTCAGGTTCTGGTAATACCTGTTTGCCTGTCCAGAATACGCTCAGTAGATATTCAGTGACAAGAACTAAAAAACAGGGCTCAACACGGCTTCACAGAAGTACCATTGCCTTTTTTGTTCATTGTAGGTCATTCTCTTAGAGAGCTGGCAGTGTTAGCAGAGACACTTTCCTCAAGCAGTTTATACCTACAGCTGCAACAGTCACTGGCTACAACTAGGTCCGTGAAAGTGGACCTTGTTCGTTGAGCACATTAAGGTCCACTGAACTGTGACAAATAAGCTTCAAGGAAAGCCTTTGGGTAGACCAGAAACTTAAGCCCTTTTCTTCCTTGAAATCACTTCCCGGCACAGAAATCGGGAGGTAGACTTCACCGTCCAGAGAAACTGAGTCTTGTGACTTTGAGACAGGACTTAAAGGAACAAAAATTGTTTTGCAAATTGCAACCATCCCTATGTGTTCTTTTCAATCTGGAGGGCTGTACTTGTCCTAGGTTTACCCATGAAATTTAGCCTATTTGAAAAGTAAAATATATTAGCTGATAAATAAATACAGAAAAGTGCCCACAGGTGGCTAAAGCATCTTGGGTGACAAATGATGTTATTCCACCACAGTTCAGTGTCTAGTGCCCAGGCAGTACATCGATGTATATTTTTGCTCTACAGACTGTATTTTGATTTGTCTCCAGATGTACATTGTGAGGTCATGAAGCAAACTGTAATCTCCCAAGGATTCTTCTGACCTCAGTAGCAGCAAGGCTACTTTAAAAAAAAAAAAAAAAAAAAAGGCAGCAATTTAGCAGCAAGGACATGTCTTCTAAGAAAAAACTGGTGTGAAATTCTTATCTCCTGTTGCTTGGTGAACTCTTTCTGTAGAAAGGCTGACATCTGTCCAAGAAACTTAAAATCTAATTTAGATAAGGGAGATATTTTAATGGAATTATTTTTCTTCGCAGGAGTCTGTAACAGACTACACTACACCTTCTCATCCTAACACAGTGGCTACTAGCAGTACAAAAATGGAGGAGACTTTGGTGACGAACGTAAGTCTATTGCAGTGATCGTCTTGACTTTGAAGACAAGAAAATATTTTCACACTTCTGTAAACACAAAGTAGTGCCTTCAGTAAACAAGTCACTAGGGTTTCTTCCATGTTACCTAGCTTTGCGTTGTCCAGTAATCTTACTCTGAAGGACAGTTGATTTGATGAGTATCTGTTCTGGAATTCTTCGGGTATTTTCTTGTCTTGTGAACAACCACGATGAGCTAAAGAGCGCAGAAAGTGGAGATGTTTCTAGGGACAATTCTAAAAAAAAGCAAGGATAGGCAGAAGGAGAGAGCCTGCTTTCAGCAGCGCTTGGGACTTGAACCTGGTACCAGTAGCAAAGCTCTGTAGGCGAGTTTGAAGAAAGGCTTTTACAAACAAAGACATTTTGAACTGTACCCTGACATCACCGCAACTGCATGTAAAGGGAGCAGCTTAATGGTTTCTGAAAACAGACAGGAGGCTTTCAGTTGTTCAGCTGCTACATAGATGAGATGTTTGCAGTCCTCAAAGCCAATATCCTGACTCTGTGAGCGTGGTGCAGCAACTGAGAGGACCAGCTGGGTTGTGACTTGTAGCAAAGTGAAGTTTGTCTTGAGTGTGCTGGGATGTCGGGTTGGGAACTTGGATCTTGTGTTTTTTTGTTGTTGTTTGAGTAGCAGAAATAGAATCAGCTCAGAGTTGTTGATTGTGGGAGGAAGGAATCATACAGTAGGACCTCTGGTTTGTATGAAGATGTCTTGTGAATTCCATTTAAGAAATGCTTTTCAGCTTACCGCAGCATCCTTTAGTGCAGGTTGGAAGCAATACTGGTTGAACTTATTCTACTGGATTTTGTGGTGGTGGTGTGGTTTGTGTCTTTGGTGGTTAGTGTGGAAGACTGCATTCTTTTGTGTTAATGATGTTAGCGTATGTTCCCCTGTGGCATGATGGAGTTGGATTTGCAACACAGGAAATGGGGGTTCCTGGCCGCCAAGGATCTGTGCTATCACTTCTTCAAAGCTTCAGTATCTTTGTCTTTTGGATTAGCTTTATCTCATTCAGTGGAAGTCTGAATGGAGAAAGAAATGACCAGAAGTAATAGACTGGCCACTGCACTATTTTTGATACATTTCATTTAAAACTTCTAGGAAATCTATCAGTGTTTTCTTAGGCAAAGATAGCAATAGCATTGTCAAGTTTATTTCCTTAAGTTTCACATCTTTCATCTTTTGGAAGAGAACTGAATTCAGTTATTGGATGGCAAATCTGTTTTGGTTTGTTTCATGGTCCTGTGACTTTGGAGGTTTATAGCTTCCGCATTTCAGAAACTGCATCTCGGAACTCAAGGTCACAAAGCCCTATGTACTGTATTGGTACAGAAGGGGCCAAACTTGGCTTGGGAAGAATTTTTGCAGTATACTGAAATGGTACTTTAAAGTAAATCCCAAAGCAGAAAATTGGTATTTGTTTATACGGAAGACATGGACACTTTAGAACCTTAGTCTTCAGCCTCTTAAAGAGAGATGACAAGCATCTCAGCACCTGCTGAATGGCCTTTCCCCACCTACCAAATTTTCACCTTATTTTATCAAAATCTCCCTGCCAAATGCTCAAGCCTTGAAGAAACTGTAGCTCACTTAATAAAGCTTGAGCTTTGCTTTTCTGGGGCTTTTGTAGTAGACGTAGTTAGAATGTGATGTGTGTTGCCTGCCTTTCAGGTGCCCCTGCCCCACACCCTTCCCCTCCCTAGGAGGGAGACTCTACAACAGAGCTCCAGCCTAACTCCAGTTTCTCCCGCTACCGTCGACCTCACCCTCAAGGTATGTACCACATCCCTCTAAGGGTCGTTTTCTTGCATGCAGGGGAAAAGTTAATGGAGAACTTGCTGGTGAACCTTTTTTTTAGAGCCTTCCTTTGTTTCCTCTGCTGAACTGCTTTTGCATATAAATGGATGGCTGAAACACAAGAGTCTATCAAAGGATGCATTTAAATTATAAATCTCTAACCCCGTTTTGCATTAACACTTGGCATCTCAACCAATCTTGGCTCCCACTGCCCTGAAAAAAAACATCCTAGCATTTTAGCTTTGTACCATAGTGTTCATGACAAACCATCAGAATCTGGCTAAGGTGTTTTTGAGAGTTTAGCTTAAAGTTGCCTGGTTTGGTATTAAAGGCTGTAAGGAGTTGCTTGTTAAGCCAAGCTTGATTTCTTCTCAGCTGTAGGATTTTGGTGCAGTGATAATGTGGTTTTGAGTTGGATGGCTAAAGTTCTAAATAATGAAATGTAGGTGGTGTGTTGGTGTCCATGAAGGGCAGTTTGATCAGCTAGTCGGAACGTGTTTTGTTATGTTATAAATGTTCTGTTGTTTTCTGGTCTCCAGTGCAGAGCAAGCATGTAGAATATTTTGAATGGTGTTTTCCCATGATGTTGGATTTTGGACTGTGTGCGTTGTGTAACTCACTAACATAGAGTTGGGCTCTAGCTTTGCTACTGTATCTTTAGAAGTTTTTGGTCTTTTTTTTTTTTTGTGTCCTAGATTGGCTTTGTAATTGTGAGTGCAGGTGATTGAACCAGTAGAAATATTGTTGCTGCTTCTAGTATTAAGGAAGAGTGATGTTTGAACTTAGCTTCTCTAAATTTCTAAAAGAAGAAATGAAACTAGGGATTGGATGCAGAACTAACACTTGGGAGAAACTTGCTTGTCAATCCCAGTGAGACTTGCATCTTGCTGGCATGGTTTGACAGCTGCTTGCTCGTGTTCTCTACAGATGATAGTTATTAATGATCTCTTGTTAAATCTTTGCTTTTCTTTTGTTAACACTTTATTTCCTGGGGTGGGGGCGGGGGGGAGTAGCATCACTTTAAAACTATAGACCAGCAAAAATGGGGAGAGGGCTGGAGAGGGACAAGTAATTTCACAAAAATCTGACTTTCTGTTGCATTCTTGTGTAATAAGTTACCATAATCTGATTTTCTGGCGCCTGAAAGCGTTTTTCTAAAATAGCAGTCTCTAACTGTTTAGCCGCTGGATATCTGATTCACGTGTAATGCAGGTAGGAATGTTACTACAGCATGACGCTGCAAAGAATGTGACACTGCTGAGTTTTAGAGCAAAGTGCAGTGTTTGTGTCCTTCATCTGCGGTTTCTTTTTCTGCTGTTCTGGTGTTGGTGATTTGATTCTTTTCTCAGTGGATGTTAGATCTTGGATGTGTGCTAACAAAGTATGTCAAAGATCCATGTTTAGCTTGAAGAACACTCTGACCAAAATCTGAATGGAAAGGCATTTGGAAGCAGCTTTGTCTCTAACTTCTCTATTCTAGCCACTGGAGCTCTATCTCCTTTTTGCAAATGATGAAGGCAAAAAGCTTGTTTTGAAGCACGCACTGAGACTGTCACTTTCACAACAGGCCTCTGGTCCAGACAGAGCAGAGCTGCTCTTTGTCATCCTCTTCAACATAATCCTTACTTCTTTTAAAAGGTACTTTTGGAGCAGCAGAGAGGAAAGCATTTCCTTCTTCCCTTAAAAGAACAAAATCTCCAAGCTCTGTCTCCATAAAGGAATAACCCTTACATCTCCTCTTTCCTCCATCCCCTATCACAGAAAGCTGTGAGGAAACTTGGAGGGGGAACTCAGCCACAGTTGGTCCTGCTACTTGGCATCATTCTGCCCAGGTGTAGGTATAAGGTGCTCATATGGGAAGGCTTGTTGAGATCTCTTGTTTCCTTGGAGTAACTTTGCTAAAGACACCTTTATTAAGGCAGACGTCCTCTTAAGGACTTAGCTGATAGGGCTACTGGTAGGTAAGGAGCTGGGCAAAAGAAAGTCCAAAGCAATCTTAAACTGAGCTGCCTGACTCTCTTCCATGTTCCGAGGTTCCATCTAAAATTCCTGTGTAGGCATCTCGCCCAGAATCTGACAGGTTTCGACTTTCTTTTTCTGATCACTTAAACTTTGGCATACTTAAGGATATGCACATTGGTATTTGTCTCCAGTTAAGTTTTTGGGTACTACATACTGGACCATTATTGCAATGTGAAGGTCTCAGTCAGTCAATGGTGAAGAGAAACCTCAAGCAACCGTGATCTCCAACTTGTGCTCTCCTTTTCCCATGACTAAGCAAGCAGCAAAATTAAAGCATTTTACTCAGCCTCACTTTATTTAGAGCCTCTTAACTCCTTCATATCTGGTGTGTAGATGGTGCTGCATAGGCACTTCTCGAGTACCAATCTGTTTTGCATCTTTTTTTCTGGCTTAAGAAGTTAGATTGTTAAGGAGCTCTCTAAAAACAAAGCTGTTAGAAAACTCGAGACTCTGTTATGCGCCCTTTAGTGCAAATTGGTAGGGATGTGGGATGATCTGGGATCTTGGCAGTGGCTTTGTTTGGAAAACAAAATGCAGTATGCAGACTCTAGCTTTTGCTGTCAATAGTTTGTCCAGGACATCATGAAACTCATTGAATGAAGCCTCTACACCTTCTCTATTCTTGACACATTCACAGGCATTTCTTCACTTTCTTTTAATACCAATGCAGTACAAGACCGTTACCCTGTCTTACAGACTTGTGGTGTTCAGAAAGGAGTCTAGTCACTTGTACTCCACATTAAGTGAAATCCTTTCCAGCAGATTGATAATAATTTTTGAAGTTTGCTGTGTCTGCAAGAATAAGGCCCAATTTGGAGGAAAATGTTGTGGAAGGGAAACTGAGCATGATTGCTGGGGAAGATGATCTCAAGAAGGAAAATAGGTGACGTACCTCCAAATGATTTAATGTGTAACAAAGTTTCCCTCCTCCTTCTTTACTCTCTTGAATACAGAACCTGCTTTTCATGTGGGTGTGTATTATCACCTGTTACCCACTTCTTTGGATATTGCTTTGCTTTTTTTTATCACTTCTGAAGCATCTAGACAAATAACCTAAGTCATGTTTGGTCTGTCCAGACTCTGCCTAACTAATGTAAAACAGGGTAGGTTGAAAGTACGACTTCCAGAGACTGCAAGTCCCAGTTAGGGGGCTCTATTGATCCAGGCAAGGGGGTCAGATTTGTTAGTGAATATATATTTTCCCCTTCATATATATCATTAAAGACAGCACCTGGCCTTGAGAAGCTTACAGCTGAAGTCTGTAGAGAAGTCCATGGGCTGTGTTTGAGCCTTTGAATTAGTGGGTGTTGTCCGAGCCTTAATATTTCCTTTTTAATAGTCCCTCAAAAGTGTCTCAGTTCAAAGATTTGGCATTGCGTTTCTAATGTAGCAATAATTAGATTGTTATTGGGTGCAGTAAAACAATAGTTCTTTCCACTTTTGGTGGAAGACAATTGTGTATAAAATATTCAAATTAGGTTCATCTTCCTTGCTGTGCAAGACTTAAACTTATAATTATTATAGAAGTAGAGGAGCATGAAGCACTTCTAGCATTAATGTAAAGCAGTGCGCACAAGCTGTGTCAGCTCGTGACTGCTTCTTGAACAGCACTTGCTTTGGAAATCTAAACTTGACTACTGTCATGTTTACTGAAGTGTGCATTAGATATTTTTGGGGGTCACTCAGAGTGGATGATTTACCAAGAAAGCAAGGGGCCGTTTAATTTAAACAGCCCAAATAACTTGTAAGTAAAGGACTTCATGGAAATATTTAGAGGGCTTTTTACCTTACTTTTGCTCACAGTGTCTTTTGCTCTTCATGTCAAACAAAATGAAGCCAAATTAGTGTGAGTGAATTCTCTTTTGAGCATTGAATGTTAAGATGATGAACTGTGCACGTGTGCAGTTGGAACAGATAAGAAGCTCCAACTGAAGGCTGTATGCTTTTTGCATGAACAGAGTTGCACGATTATGGTGACTTTTAAAAAAGGAGGCTCGCATGAAGCCTGAATTGCTTTTTGAACTAAAAAGAACTGCTAAAAGAGGAAGGCTGTTTGACTAGTTGAAACTTCCTAATAGATGAGGAAATGTTGTTTTCTTTTAAATAGATGGAGTCTGCGCGCAAAGCCTGGGAGAATTCCCCAAACATGGGGGAGAAGAGTTCGCCAGTGACCTCAGCAGCATCTCCCATTGCTGGTGGCAGCGGCGGCGGCAGCAGCAGCAGCAACACTGGGCCAAGCAGTGGTACTTACAGCTCTTTCTCTAGTGCATCGATGCCTCCTATTCCTGTGGCCTCAGTTACACCGACAACTTCGCTATCAGGTACCAGATGTTAAGATTGTAGTAGCCTGTTGTATTGGTCCTTGGTTATGTTTTTCAAGAGATGAGATTCCATTTGGAATTATGTTTAATGCAAAGCTAACAGAAGTTTTATGCTAGTATGAAATGTGGGATCTGAACAGCAGCTTCCCAAATACCTTTTAATTAACAAGAAGATACTCCACCTGTCTCACTTCAGTCAGCTGAAAAGAATATTAAGATGACATCTCTCTGCCTATGCTACTTACATGGACTTGAAAGAGGAGGCAAACTTTTCCTCTTGACTGCCTTATGGGTTTCACTTTGTTGAGCTGAATGAAGGCAAGTAGATTTGGAGCAGATGGTAGTTCTGATATCCAGCGAGTTGCAGTCTTGCTTTTGGAGTCATAGCTTCGACAGCTCATACCAAGGCCCCCTCACACGAGGCAGAGCAAATGTCCAACTGCTCTTCAGAAACAGTGCTGGTTTCCACCTTGGTTCTTTGCAGCAAACAAAATATGCTATATCTGAAAAAATCTTCACACCTTGGGGTATTAGCATGTATGCCCAAATCTTAGCTGAAGTGCTTGAAAAAGACCTTTCTTTGGAGCCCGGCTCTCAACCATGAGGGGCACAAGCACTGTACACTGCAATGTTTTGTTGCATAACTAATCAAGATGTCTACTTCAGCATTTTTCTGTGCTCCTGTACTTGAGAAGGGAGATGTATTATGGTTGCAGTGCTTCCTAAAGTGAACTTAACGCAATTGTCCTCCCTGTCCAATCTTACATTGATTAAAAACAGCTGCATTAGGTTTCAGTGTTCTTAACTGCTTGCATAGGTCGCATAGCTGTTCCAAAACTTTGACCACTGAAAGATGAGGCTTTGAAATATCTTTAGCTGGTTTATGATGATTGACTTGCTTCTCTCCTAGGAGCTGGAACATACACAACCTCTTCACTGAGTACGAAGACTGCAAGCACCTCAGACCCTCCTAATATATGTAAAGTGAAACCACAGCAGTTGCAGACAAGCAGCCTAGCTTCTGCCAGTCACTTTTCCCAGCTGAGCTGCATGCCATCCCTCATTGCCCAGCAACAGCAAAGTCCCCAGGTCTATGTGTCTCAGTCTGCAGCAGGTAATAGTGTTTGTGGCTGGGAAGTCACTTGTCTGCTTTTCTGGAGTTCTGAAGCTGGAGAACTTAATTCAGTTCTGGGTTTATCTTCAGTAAAGTCAGAATGATGGAGAGCATTCTGTAAGCAAATATTCAGTAATTGTCTCTAAATATGCAAGTTTCTATCAGTAAGTAATAAAGATAGTGCTGTTGCTAGTTTTTTGAGGAAAGTAAGTCTGAACCTCCTGATGTACTGTTTTTCTGTTGCAGAATGTTAAATCGCTGTTTAAGACAAAGAATTACTTAGTCCTGACTTCTTTCTTGGAAGTACTACAATAGTTTAGAATCATGGCATTGTTCTTTAAAAAAACCCAACATTAGTTAACCTGAATTACATACCAGTGTAAAATGTTCTTCCCCTCCTTTCACCCAAGCACCTGCTATGGCCAGAATCTGTTGCTCATCCCCCAAGAATTGCATGGGATTAAAGATGCATATGCAAGACTGATGGATTCTAGGGATGAATTGGAAAAAATACCAAAGCTAGTTAGGCACCCAGCTTTTCAGTTCTGTTTCTTCTCCCAGTCTCTCTGGTAGCTGTCACACTGAGAAGTATTGACAGTGGCTGCATCTCTATCTCTTCATGAAAACCTGTCTAGCAGGGTAATGTTTGAAATTGGGTACTAATTGTATTGCTCTTCCTGAGGTACTGCAGCTCAAATCCCAGCATTTTATATGGATACAAGTCATCTGTTCAACACCCAACACGCACGTTTGGCACCACCTTCTCTGGCCCAACAGCAAGGCTTTCAACCAGGGCTTTCTCAGGTATTTGGGGATTTCTTTTTTCTTTTTCCTCCCTCTCTGTCCATATTGCCTTTAAAGCTCTACTAATGAGCTAATGGGAGCAGGGGAGAATGGAATTAAAGACTACAAAAAGGAGGTCATACCTGCCCTTGCTATTTCATTCTGGTCTATGTAGGCAGTGTTTGATCTCTGCTGTTCCTGAGAATGAAAGCATTTGTCACGAAAGTTGAGAGAATCGGCTTTCACTCACAAACATACTTTACATAAAAGTATATATTCATGGGAGGTGTTTGTGTGGCCGTGTTAGTGCAAGCTTATTCAACTTTTGTAGTACGAAATTATATGCATTCTTATGTGGTTTTGTACACAAATCTAAATGGTTCATTCTGTTTCTGCTGGTTATTTGCAAGGGAAAGCGCAAAATTCAGCTAGAAAGTAATTTTTTGAATGGGAGCAATACCAGCTCTGCATGCAGCCTTGGGATTTGACATTCTTTGTTTACTACTTATACTGTCACACATTCTGGCACACATTTAACTGTAGCTCTTCTATGGGACTTTTGTCCTTGGATAGTTAATGGTTTCCTTTTTTATGCAGCCTGCTTCAGTTCAGCAGATCCCCATCCCCATCTATGCGCCTCTGCAAGGACAGCATCAAGCTCAGTTAAGTTTAGGAGCAGCACCAGCTGTTTCACAAGCCCAAGAGTTGTTCAACTCCTCTTTACAACCTTATAGGTAGGTCACGTATGCAAATTTCTTTGCTTTTTGAGTGGCAGAATTTATAGAACTTCCTTCCCCGCAGACTTGTGTTCTGTGCTCAGTAGCTGCCTCATCTTCCTGTCTTCCCCAAAAATCTTTCATCTGTCTGGCTGAGAACTCTGTATGCGGATTGTCTGGCTAGTCTGCATGTGCAGATGCAGTTGTGAAACCGTGGGTTCAAAAATTATGCATGATACTTGTAACATTAGGAAACCAGGCTAAAAAGCTGAAAACATCAGTCTTTCAAACTAAGAAAACAGAAAAAGAGGAGTCTGTCCCTTTCATTCAGTAACTTGTGTTTTGTTATGTTCTAATCAAACCAACATTGGAGTCTTGAAACACTTTGAAATTCTAGTTTGAACCGCATAGGTGGTAGAAATGTAATTTCAGATGCATAGGGTGTTTTAGAATAAATCTTTCTGTTTGCTACAAAAGATAATAGAAAGACCTGATAGCCAGACAGATTTCCACTGTAAGCCTTTCCAAAGCTTCCTTGCAGTTCCTATCAAAACTGATTCACAGTGGTATAATTCTGACAAATTTTGTTAGTTTCACTTTGAGCAAATTTCTTTGGAAACGTAGAGGGTTTTGTATGTGCTGTAGAAAAACCTGCTTGTTGCAGTGTAGAAGGCTGAAGCCACAGAAGGCTTGATTAACTACATGTGTATCCTGACTTTGTGCTTGGCTGACTTTATTGGACCAAATACTGCTTGTCCTGCCACAGCTGACAAAAATTGTTGCAAACAGTTGACTAGTTGCAGAAACACAATCAGTCTGGCATGTGGTCCAGATTAAATAAGTGCTTCTGGATGATGTGATCACGCACAAACCCTAGTATTAATAGAGTTTTGGGTTATGCTGTTGGTAAGAGTATGAATACTTTTCTGACATCTTTATAAAGATGTAGAGGAGGATAAGCTATGAGAGGTACAAGTTACTGATTTAAAAAAAAAAACAACAATGACAAAAAGCTTGTGAAAATGTTTTTGGCTACATTGAAGATGGTCCTCTGCATACATTCTGGAAAAGTTTCTCCAGTACTCAGAGCGCAACTGTAAGAATGTTTTGCAATTAAGGAACAGTACAGAAAAAAGTTAACCTGAGCGTTCTGTCAGGCAAGCACGTGGCTGCTATGCTAACAGATTAAC
Organism: Aramus guarauna; assembly: GCA_013400195.1. Lineage (NCBI taxonomy): Eukaryota > Metazoa > Chordata > Aves > Gruiformes > Aramidae > Aramus > Aramus guarauna. Next base: position 497,279 of record VXBL01005394.1, on the reverse strand, counting down.
AAGGCTAGTGCTGTGATCGCACATATAGACCAAGTGATAAAGTGAAAAGTGTTTTTATATCAAAAACACTCTCCTCTGAGCTGAAGAGCTTTGAGAAGGACATTTATTTAAAAACTCTGATTCTTTAGTCTGAAGGTGGCTATTCAGCAGGCTCGTAATGGAAATGTTTGGATAAATACTTCTGATGGACTAAAACAACCTGTCTGTGATACTTTGCTGTGCTGGATTTGGTCTTTGTTTTTTAAACAAACTGCAACTTCCCCATGCTGGTGACAAGGGAATTTAATATCTAGTTAAAATTAAAGTCTGTAGTGTCTGGCTGTGTTACTATTTTGAAGCCAGAGCATTCATTTGGAAACTACAGTTGTCAGCATCCAGTGATTTAACCTGTGAGTATTAAAAGTTGGACTGTGGAGATCTGTGAAGTCAAGAGAACAAAGCAGTTTACTTTATGGCCAAGTTGAACTACTCACGTGTGGTGCTTCTCCACCATCTGACCTTATAGCACAGGAACTAAGAACTGGTAGCTTCTGTATGTTACAGTTAAGTTATACAAAAGCTATTGTAGCACGCATATCTAAATAGCTAAGTGTAAGATTTAAATAAAAGGCCTACTCTGCTTTTCCTGTGGCATTTAATAGCATCTGTTTTGTTGTGTGTAGAGTAAATAAAATCTACCTTTCTCAGGTGAAAATCTGTTCAATAGATCTGAGCGTTCATTCTAAATCCACTTAAAGAATATAACGTGTTCTTAATTTTTGGTGGCTCTTTGAGCTCTGTCTGCATTTTTAAATATAATGCTTCAATCTCTTGCAGATCCCAGCAAGCTTTTATGCAAAGTGGTTTGTCTCAGCCATCTCCAGTAGTTCTGTCTGGTACAGCCTTACACAACTTCCCAGCAGTGCAACACCAGGAGCTTGCTAAGGCACAGTCAAGCCTAGCATTTCAACAGACTTCTAATACACAACCTATTCCTATCTTATACGAACACCAACTTAGTCAAGCTTCAGGACTGGGAGGCTCTCAGCTTATTGATACACACATTCTCCAGGTAGGAAATGCTCCAAAACACAAAACTTCTGCAATGGTTTGATACATATAATGCAATAATAAATCAAGTATTGCTTAGCTTGGAATAAGCCCACCTCTGTGATAATTACATGGTAGTCAAGGTGGCAGGAAACTTAAGATGCTTGGAAGAGAGTGTTCCTTTCCTTTCATAAAGCTACATTAGCATAATCTCTGAACCAAGGATTGTTCTCCAAACTACAGGGCTCCTTGTGCTTCTGTTGGTAAGTGGAGCTTCAGGTTTAATTTCTACTATGGCAGGTGATGAAGGGCTATTCTGTCACTTGCAAATGAGAGCTTTATCACAAGCTGAAACCTTCAGGATGTCAGCTTCCTATGCTGTGGTTTCTGCTGTACTGGTTGAAATACAGAATAATGTGCCATGCTGTCTCTGAACTGCTCTTCTAAGTATTCTTCCTGTAATGGTGTGTTTTACTTTTCCTAGGCCAGAGCTACCCTCACCCAGGCTTCAAATCTGTACTCTGGGCAAGTTCAACAGCCTGGCCAGAGCAATTTCTACAACACTGCACAGTCTCCCAGTGCTCTCCAGCAGGTAAACTATGGCATGGTAAATTTCCTAAATTGTATTCTTCTTAAAAGCATGTTCTTGTTGATGGGATTTGTGGGGTGGGGGCTGAGACAATCTTTAGTTCTTCTAAATTGAAAATTAATAGCAGAGGAGAGCTACTACAGCAGCACTGAAAAACTGAATTGCTGATAAATTGGATGGCCTACAAGTTTATTTTGATCATTTGTCTCTGGCATCTTTCTCTTAAATAGTTCATGTTCCAGTGACAGGCAAAGGTTTAGTTGGCACGGTGGTGTTGGTAATTGATTGAGGCACGTGCTGTCTTTATGGGGGCAGATGTGAGTGATGGTGGAGAGACAGACAAACTCCGGGTGCTTAGTGCAGCCTAATTGCTAACACCAAGTCTCAGAACTGCTACATATGTCAACAATATCAAATATGTAGAAAACAAATGAGAAGCCAACAGGTAGATGATCATACAGACAAAGAGGGCAACCAAGTCAGTAACCAGTAACCTGTGTCAGGGGGTTTGTAAAGTAGCTGTTTTTAGTTCTTTTGTGAAAGATCTGTTAATTTGCTATGTGCAGCATTCCATCATATTTACAGGATGCTGTCTAGTGGTTTTCATCTTTGGTTAAATTTTTTAAGTGGCTTTAAAAAAGAAAAGCTGATAGCTAGAAGAGTCTTAAAAAAATTGGATCTCATCTGTTGAAACGTAGCATAAAATTTTAAGGACCTTTTAGAAGGGTTAGTGCTTTTAATGTATTCAAGCTTGTCTGCCTCTATACTTTTAATCTATGCCATCCTTCAGAGCAGAACCTTAGTAAGTCTTTCACATCTGGAGAATATATGATTCTTCTAGTCACATTCAGAATATGATTTTGCAGGTTGTGGATTGATGATGAGACTAGGAAATGCAGCAGCTCCTGTCAGTCAGGTCACTGCTGTGGTATTTGCACGTTTATCACTACCATTCTGCGGTATTTTCAGCCCACAGTGCTCCCTTTTAATCCAAATAAGTGACAGGCCGTGGTTGGTTGAAGTTTTTTTAACCTCGGAAACACTGGCTGTTGTGACTCTCAGAAAGTAAAATCTAGCATTCGTTCCCAGTAATGTCCTTATAATGACTAAAATTATTTGAAGTTTAAAAAAAAAAATAATAAAAATTAAAAAAAAAAAAGGCAAAACACCACAAAACTGGCTGTTACACTCTAGTTTTATTTTCTAGTTTGAACTAAATTTATTTTTTCATACAATGAAATCTTGCTGAATGATGTTGGAGTTAGTAGCTAGCATGCAGCTGGGTTTCTGAAAAGCTATTAGAACTGATTATAAACATAGGCTAAACAATAAATTCAGTTATTTGCTTGCAACTCTCTGGGAAAATGTATGAACTCATTAAGTCCTTTACTTTGAAGGTAGCTGAAATCATAGAACTAGTAAAGAAAGTTCAAGAATGGCCCTTGTGTATATGTTACTGGTGATTTTGTATTTTTTTTCCAGGTGACAGTACCTCTGCCAGGATCACAGATTTCTTTGCCCAACTTTGGATCCACAGCACAGCCACTTATTGCCCTACCCCAATCTTTACAACCACCACTACAGCACACACCACCACAAGCGCAGGCTCAAAATCTAAGCAGACCTGCACAAGTAACCCAGCCTTTCAGAGGATTAATCCCAGCAGGAACTCAACACAGCATGATTGCTGCAACAGGAAAGGTAACAATATTGGTAAATCTACAAAAAATAATACAAAGCACAATTGTATGCTGTTTTACAGAACCAGCACAGCAACCCACGTTGACTCTTGCATCTAAAAACTTGCCTTGACCTTGAAAGGTAGGGAAGGGACGATAGAAAAGCCAGTCAAGGTTAGTTCCTTAGTGACTGGATCTGTGCATTTTGTGAGGTTTAGCTGAGTTTATTTTGTAGCTAACTTGCTACTAGTCCATTTCCACTGTGGGAATACTTGGTTTGATAATGACTTCATGGACTAGTAGGATATTTCATGTAGAAGCCATGCAGAAAATAGTACAGAGCCATTGTTAGAGCAGCAGGCAAACATCATTACGCTGTCAGGGCTGGCTTCTGATTCTGGTCATGCATGTGTGTTGGTTTGTTTCTGGTCTAATACTAGAGCAAGTTGTATGGGATGAAGTCTTCCCGGTGCAATAAATTGGAGTTTTAGGGGCTTCAGTGGACTCCGTATCAGCTGTGACCTTAAACCAGAATTAAACTCCACTAATGTTGCTGGGGGTCTGCTTTTCTGAATAGCCAGCAAGGGGCATATTGAGAACATAGCACTGTGTGCAAGGCAGGACCTTTGATGGGGGTGGGGGTGGGGGGTGAAGAAAAAGGCTGGTCTTGCAGCTGAAGAAAACTCTCCTTGACTGACAGCTCCAGTAAGGAGATAACACTGAAATAGTGCAAGAAATTTGAATACCTAGGAGGGAATTCTGTCCTCTCCTTTATCTGAAGCTGCTGTGGTAATTGCTAATGAAGCCAGTGTGGAGCTGGCTTCCAATCACAAGGTCTTTTGTCTTAGATGGAATCACAGCTTTACAGGCACCTGGGATTTTCGGATAGTGTGCAGCACAACGCAGTTGCAGCATACTTTCAGGTGAGCAGTGGGTGATAACACTGAATACGAACACAGCTAAGCTTTGTCAGATATAGCAAGGTCTTCCCCCAGAGCAGGGAGTAATCTAGCTCTGGAGCTGCACCTGAAATCCTTACAGCTTGGGGCATAGGGTGCTTTTGAGTATAAAATGACCCTACTGTCCCGATGGTTTACAGCTGTGATAAGAAAAATCTCACTCAGTTGTTAATTCCATGTTTTGGACAGTAATGGCAGCCAGAATTCCAGATCACCTTAGATGAAGTTTTCATCCTGTCACCCACCTGAGTATAGGGTGATTTTTGCACTATGGAGTTTTTCTAGCTTCATAGGATCTGGCCAAAGCTTTTAACCTTTATAAATTTTATGAGCCCATCTTCCAAGCAGCAGTGTGTTTCTTGCTACGATTGTCATTGGAAAATGATCGCTTGTTTCAACAAGAAATGAGGAAGAGCTACAGTGGGATGGTGGCCTTAGGTGATTCCCCTGCCCCACTTTAAGGGTTGCATCATGTTCCTGCTAAGGAAAGTCAGCATAAAACAGTTGCTCACTTTTAACTGATTTATTGTTACCATTATGCTTCATGGCTATGCGTGGAAAGATACTGTTCCAGAGACTAATTTATTGTGTTGAGCGTAGCTGCAAGAATCATTTAGAGTCCACAGATTTTCTTGCATAAATGACAGCTCCATTTTTGCTGTGCTTTTGGTATTTTATAGAACTGGGTTATTTTACGACACTTTTCAGCATTTTAGGATTGTGTCTAAATATTTTCATATGGTACCTCAGATGGGGAAGGAAATTTGGTCCATTTTTAGGGCCAGGTGTGTGAAATGAGTCACGAATCCCCTTTCATTATACAGGAAGATCAAGTTAGAAATCCAGTACCATTGCTGGAAGTGCCAAATAGTGCAGGAAAACTGTACACAGAGGTGCTTATGGTGCTGGGATTGCCCTAATGAGCAGAAGCTGTTTTCCAGTCTGGTTTTCACCTATATTTAACTGACCTATTTTCATTGAGAAAAAATATGAGGTAAGCTACCAGTTACTTAGTAAATGGAATTTTTCTTTGAATAAGAACTAACGTGTGAATTGGTGTGTTTTTCAGATATCGGAAATGGACCTGAAGGCCTTTGGAGGTGGCATTGATGTTAAACCTGGAACCCCACCAGTTGCTGGTAGAAGTACTACTCCAACCTCCAGTCCCTTCCGGTAAATCTCTCTTAAGCTCAAAATTCCTTGAAATCAGAGCTAGAAAATATACCTAGTCACGCATGAGCAGCCAATTCTGAAAGGTATGAGGTGAAGGGCTACTAATGTAAAATACAGTGCTTAATCTTAGCTTAAAAGCAGCATTCCAGTAGTTCACCAGAAGTACATAGCTCTGAAATAAAACGTTAAAAATATTTTTTTTGCTAAACAAAACCAAACAAGTCATGTAAAATGACCTGGGATTGGACCAGGAAAGCACAGAAGCGACAGGGAAGATGTACTTTGGGGTAAAACTCTTAAGACAGCTTCTTATCTGCGATGCTCAAAGTAAAAACACATAAAGGCTTACACCTCAGTTGTGGCAACAATTCTATTAGAAAACTAGGAATTGGTGCAAGATCTGTAAGCTTCTCACAAGTGAAATTAGTAAGCTGTTTGCAGGTTTTCTTGGTTAATTGACAGAATTAAGTCTTGCTCATATGCAGTTGCACTTCATGGAAAACCTATTGAGCTGCATGCGGGTGAAGTTGCTTAGTGGGCTGAAGGAACTTGAAAATGGAACTTTGCTACAAGGCAGTTTTGTGCTTGAAAGCTGTGCTCCAGTGTATAGTAACTGTATTTGGTGGCTTTCACTGTGGCAGACTGACAGTGTTCAGGCTTTTCTGGGGAAGTAGAAATAAGAGTTTGAACTCAATGCTGAAGTTGTGTCTCCAGTGCTTCACCTAAGGAAAAAAGTGAAGGGATGAGGAAGAAGAAACTTGAATTTGCAAGCTTGTCAGCATTTAGGATAATTGACTCGAGGATATACATATCTTGGAGATTGTACACAAGGTGTCTCTTCTCCTAGCAACCAAAGCAGGGCTTATCATAAGCTTTTGCTCTTAAGTGTAGAGGTACTGAAGATCGACAAAAGATCTCGAGAGTTCAAAGTGAAGACTAAACAAAGGCCTCTTCAAGCTTACAAAATATTGGTGTGTATTGAGTTTAGCTGCCTTCCTTGCCATTAGTGTCCCACAGCTCGTTTTATGTTAAGTAAGTGTATCATCCGCACATTCTGCACGAGAACTCTCTGCAAATCAAACTCCATTTCCTAAAGAAGGCTGTTCACGCTTTTCTCTTTCTCCAAGGGCTGCTTGGGGCTCTTCTCCCAGATAAACTTTGAGGCTTCATTTAATTCATGGTGATTCAACACCTCTTCAAAGTTTTAATGGAGAGTCGTGTCTGCAGCCAAATAGAACAGGAGAAAACACACAGTGTTTTCTGTGAGTTCTTGAAATCTGCTCAAATGCGTTTTGAAACAGTTCTGACAACAGGCCAGAGTGGAAGCAGCTGCGCATCACGGCTTCTGTCGCACATGCTTAGTGCCTGTTGTGACAAGCTCTGAACTCAACAGGATAGAGCAAACAGTGTAAAGGGGTAGGACTGAACATAAAGATAGCAGGGGTGGGAAGGGGAACCCACTTTTAACATCAGTATTTGGGTTATGAATACTTTGGGGAAAGGTCACTTGCATACAGACTTTATGCTGGAATCTTTTCATATCCTAAATATCTCTGATTATGGTTTTTCTTTGTGTTCTTAACTTCTGAGTTTGTTTGCATTTGAAACTGACAATAGGTCCAGAAGAGTATCTAATACTAGCTTCTCTGAGAGATTATTTCCCACCCCCCCTCCAGTGCTGAATATCTAGTGAAGTTGTAACTAAAGGTAGAAACATCCTTTGGATGAGAGCAGTGTGATTCTAACTGGTGGCCTTTTCTTTAGGGCCAGCTCTACAAGTCCTAACAATCAGTCCAATAAAATGAACAGCATTGTCTACCAGAAGCAGTTTCAGTCAGCAGCTGCTGCTGTAAGAATGACTCAGCCATTTCCTGCACAATTTGCACCACAGGTAGGTGACTGCTGGCTTCCTACAAACAAATCTGTTTTTCTATGTGACCTGGTGACTCTGAACTCGGCTGTGTTTCCTCGGGCTTTATCATGGGGAGATACAAAATGGAATCCCTAAGATGAAATGGCGTGCAAAAACTGATTTCAAGATCAAAGCCAAAAAAAAAAAAAAACCTAACTCTCTGATCTTGCTAACTAGTAGGGTAGATTTTGTGGTATATTTAATTTTGAGTTTTGTGCACACTGAGGAATTTAATACAAGTTGTGAATGATGTAGAACAGACAGTTGTTATGCTGGCTTCCCCATGCAGCTGTAATGCACCTCATCCTGCAAAAAACAGATCATTTGGTTGGGGAAAGGGAGAAGCTTTGTGTCTCAGAAGGGTCCCAGTGCATATTTTAAATGTTTAAAGACAAAGCAGATTTGCAGTTGTTTGAGATGCAGCTCTGAAGCAGCGATGGAGCAGTTCAGGTTGGAAAGGATCTCTGGAGGTCATAGAACCCATACAAAGCAGGGCAGATGGCAAAGGGTTTGATTTGCTTCTGGCATTCCAAGGAGCACAGCTTACAAGGGTGGTGCACCCCTGTTACTGGCTGCTAGGGAAATGTAGCCTCTGTAAAAATGTAGGATATTTCTGTCTTTTAGCATTTGGAGTGTTTGACTGCAGGACTTGAGATTTGCTTTTTGGATTGCCACTAGCAGAAGCTATTCTAGCCTTTCCAGGGCTGCCTTTCACTAGTGACTCCTCCACTGCCTTGCGTGGGTCTTCTCCCTTGTTACACGCTGGTTTTGAGTTGTTGGTACTACTTTCAGGCACAGCAGCGCAACAGGGCTGGTTTTTTTGAAGTTCAAGCATGGCCTCTCTTAACATAAAAGCCTATTTTCTTGACATCAGTTTGACAGCAGAGCAGCAACTTTTTCCCCTTTAAGATAATGCCAACGTGCAATCTAGTTGGCAATTTTCTAATTGCGAAATGTCTCTTTTTGTTGTTTTTCCCCCACTTAGATCCTCTCTCAGCCTAACCTGCTCCCTCCATTGGTAAGAGCCCCATATACTAACACCTTCCCAGCGCCTGTTCAGAGGCTGCCAATAGTACTGCATAGTCAGATGCCGTCTCAGATGACCACAGGCCCTGTGAGCCACCCTCATTTACCGCGTGTGGCCAGAGGTCTTTGTGGATCGGTATCTGGAGCCAGAGGCAATCAGGCCCAGGCTGCGATGAAGGCTGAACGAGACGTGAAGGTTAGTATTTGAACAGCGGTGCTGTTAACACCACTTCAGTCTTGACAGCTTGTAAGGCAGGAATGTGTCTGCAAATCGTGTCTTAATTAAAATGCCTCTGGACTCAAGCTGGTAGCTGGGCCTTTAACAGCTGAACACAGACCTTCTCTAAGCCCTGGGGGTTTTTTAATAACTTTAGACTAAAAAATTTGTAGGGAGCTTCCTTTCTCAAGTGGTCTCGTGGTCAGCAGTTGTGAAGCTGCCACTGCTGTCAAAGGCAATCTGACAACTAGGTTTCAAGAGCCTGATTTTTTTTGAATGAGTGATGAAGCCTACAAACCTGGCTGTTAGCTATCACTTCACATCTGCCTCCCCAGCTCTGAGCAGCAGTACGAACCCTCCTGTTCCAGCCAGCCTCACTCCTTAGTGACTCTGGAGATTTATTTCTCGGTGGTTTTAAACGCCTGTGATGAATTCTCCGTGGCAGAATGCAGCAACACGGTACACGGAAGAGGTGGCTGCATTTCAGTAGCAGTTGATGAGAGTCATCTAACTTGTTATAGCACTTTGGGACCCTTCAGGTTGAGGCAGACTCTTCTTACCAAGGCAGGACTGCGACATGGGGTGTCTGTGTAGGGACACCATTGTACACTTAGCCTGTTTTCTGCAGAGTAAGTTGCTTGTACAAATAGACAGTCCTGAGGAGCAACTTCATCTACTGTCATTCGCCATAACCCATGCATTGAGGTGTAAAAGGAAAAGGGTGTGTTTTTCCTGGTTGTGTCTGGTTGTAGGAGAATTGATTACCCCTTAGATTCTAGGTATTTGGTCCATTTAGTTTTCTACCACCAGTTTATGCTATCTGTAGACTTACCAGGTGATGCTTAGTGTATTGTCTTGAGTCTGTATTATGAATTGAATCTAGCCAGTCATAGCAAATACTAATATGCAGTCCTGGTGTTCTGAAGCTCCCTGCAAAGACTGTTCAGAAGAATGTGAGTTATTCTGTCACGCTTGGTTACTTGTGATCAAGTCATCCACCCTTCTAGCCTTAACCTCAGGGGACAGCTGAAATCTATGCAAAAGATTTCAGGTGTCCATTTGGCTTCAGTAAAATCAGACAGTCCTGTGGACCAGAGTTCACAGGTTTGTTTTCTGTTGCTGGTTGAGTTACTTGGAGCGACTACACGGTACTAAGGCCAAGACTTCTTGTTCTAGTGTTTTGCTGGTTTGTCCCCCCTGTTGTGTCGTTGTTGTCCCCCAGCCCCATTTTCTGTAAAAAAGCATAAAATATTTAGAAAGGTATATGGAGGTTTCATGTCTGCATTGTAGTTGGGGTTTCTTGTATTAAGATACGCCTTTTTTTAATTTTAAGAAAGGTGTTTGTCTGTATTGGGCTTAATCATGCAGCTTCCAAAAGATTGAACTCTGAATGGAACTCCTGCTTTGCCAGAGTCTGGGCAGGAAAGCCAAGTGCTTGCTCTGAAGCATCTGCTCTGCACTGTGTTTCACGGATGAATTTACAGTGCAGCGTAAAACTAACTGAAACAGGGAAGCACAAAGGCTGAATTGCACAGGCGCAAGTCAAGGTTACCGGTAGGGTTCAGAGGAGGGATTTCAAGGCAGCCAGGTGCTTCCCACTCTGAGAGATAGGGCTTCAGCTTATGGATAACACAACCTTGAACCCGGTTCACTTGCATCCCCGTTGCAGACTGCAGTCTGTGTCCAGGACAACAGGGGCGAAAAAAATGTAGGTGCTCAGACTGGATTTTGCTGCTATGATACAACCCCTGCGCTCAAGAAATCCAGACCATGCAGCAGGAGAAACGGCAGTCAGTGCCGACAGTAGTGTCAGGGCACGGCAGCGTGCAGACACATGTGCCTTCTGGTCACGTCTGACTTTCACTGAGGTGTGAGGCTACAGTTTGAGCCCACTGTAGGCAGTGTTTGTACTTTTTAAGCTCCGCAGTACTAGCGGCGTGAAAAGCTGTTAGATAATGCTTCAAACTGTTGTGCTTGATCCTCTTTTCTGGGGTGAGGGTTAGGAAGAGCAAAGGAAGCCTAAGCATGATGCTAAGGTACTACTGAGGAGCCAAGCCCAGATGTGGTGACATCTGGGAAGCAACTGGATGGACATTGCCTTTCTAGGAAAGGCTGGCCACTGTGGTCAGTCCTTCCTCTTTCACTTAGGAAATACTTGTTGTGAAATCGCTCCTATTCCAATGCCCTCTCTTCAGTAAACATATTTTCTCCCTTTCTTAAGGCAAAGCAGAGAGCAGAGGTACTTCAGTCCACCCAGAGATTCTTTTCTGAGCAGCAGCAGCAGAGCAAACCCATAGGAGGCAAAACGCAGAAAGTGGAAGAGAACGGGAGCAAACCTGCCGAGGCAATTGCTGACTCTTCAGGAGTCTGCCAGGACAAAACTGAGGAAAAGCCTACCCCTGCGCCTGCTGCGGCAACGAAACCCGTTAGAACTGGACCAATCAAACCTCAGGCAATCAAAACCGAAGAAACAAAGTCTTAGAGGCTGTGTTTCCGTGGAGGTGGGGGAAGAGGGGAGGGCGGGTGAGATGGCAGCAGCGGGAATTTGTAGCCCAAAGGACAAGACAACAGTCTTCTCTCCCTGCAGGGCTCTGAACGGCGTAAAGGGACATAGGAGCTATCAGCAGTTACGGATGCAAACTGCTGCGTATCCAACTGAGCTTCTAGGTTCTTTGGGCTCATACCTTCTGTAACAGCATGAAGGCCACTTTTGGCGTGTGCACATTCTACACGTGTGCGTGTGTTTTGGCTTACATACCTGTATGCTTCCCAAAGAGGGGAGGAAAAAAAAAATTGAGAAATAGCAATGGCGGGGAAGAAAGTGGTTGGGGAGGCATGTTCCTAGCTGACAAGATGAATACTCTTGTTTTCTTCGGGCTCTGATCTTCAGCTGCTATTTATCTTTTTATAAACCCACGAGTATGAGAACATGCGGATCTGAAGATGGTGCTGGGCCAAAGTAACATGTGTTAATTTTTAGTGACTTGAGCTTCTATCTTGTAATAAACAGAGGGATTCATATAGCTGGCAAAATTGCTTTTGCCATGCGACATCTAACCCACCCTAACACACAGAGTAACGCTGATGATGTTGAGTTTCCCTCTGAAGGCAGTGCTTTGCTGGCTGCTGCTTCTTGGATGACAATATACTGTATGTAGATCACCATATGAAAACGCTCCTTGGCCACCTGTGTTCTTTACACCCGCTCCTCCCTCAGTCGTTCACCTCTGGAATTGAAAGGTTCATTGCATCAGTAGTCAAATTTGTTCTGTTCACCTCTGTCCAGCTATCTTTATATGATGCGAGTGATCTTTAAACGGTTTCCAGCTTATGTCTGTATCCAGCAACGAGCACTTAGAACTGTGCCACGAGAATAAAAGAAACCTTATCGGATTAAAGAGAGTTTTATCGAAAAGGTGCATTCTTTATATCAGAGCTGCGTTGCACCACCTCCTTGCCCACAGTGTGCTGGAAAGTAGAATCAAGTCAAATTAAATGCCTTTTTAATTGTATCCTCTAGTATTATAGCTGTAGGACAGTACTGTATGATACTTCTGTGAATGTAAGATATCCTGTACCTGCTTATGATATGTAGTAGTGACTGTGCTATACTGGAGCTGTTTTTAATAATGTTATTCTAGAGGATTTTTTTCCAGACAATGATTGAAAAAGCTAATAAAAAGCACCAGGTACCACATCAGTAGCAGAATTTGCTGTTTTTTTCTGGGATTATTTTTTTTTTTACGTTTTTTTGGAAGGAAGAGTGAGTTGAAAGTCTAATGTGTATAATTTTGTTCAAATGACTGCAGAAGCTGGAAAGGCTGTTGCTGCTATTGATGCCTAGTGAATTGCTATTGGTTATCTTTTTATATAAATATATATATAATTTGAATTTTTGGAAACTTTAGCTGTGATGTCAACTTTGGAAAAAAGTATCCCACTTGTAGTGTGAGTTGGCATTGTACAGAAATTAACAGCCATATTGGTCTAGAAATGTTAAACTTAATTTTTTTTCCATTTGTACAGGGGTAACGCACTGTATTAAATATGTACGGTCTTATTTACATGGGTTTGATTACAGAAACTAATAAAGTATTCTCTAAATAAAGTATCCGGGTAATCTCATGATTAGCAAAGTGCTGGAGGATGCAAGGAGGGTTCCTGAACATCACGTGCCAAGCAAAGAGTGGTGTATTACAGCCGGACTTCTAATGCAGAACAGTTTCAAACGGCTTAGTTCTGGTTTGATCTCATTCTCCAGCAAAGCTCTCGCAGGACGTGGCTTCCATCGAGCTCCAGAAGCTGCAACAGTGTGGAATAAATAAATAAAGGTGCTCTAATCCACCAAGGGAGCCGTGGGCAGAAGTAACAGAGTAGGTGACACCACAGGTAAATCGCTGTGGGGTTTTTTTTGTTTTTTTTGTTTGTTTGTTTGTTTGTTTTTTACAGGGGCTGTACAAGCACAGCTAAAGCAAAGGCTCGGGGAAAGGATGATGAAGGCAGGGAAACAAAGCGGTTTGAACTAAAAATGTGCTGTCAGTTATGGTTTTGATAGTAACAGAGTCATGCTGATGTTTCCCTGGTTTGAGGCTGTCTTCTGGTTCATCTTGGAAGGACCCCCTGAAACTGGGAAGTCATTTGCTGGGCTGTTCTGGGTTTAAGGAAATGCTGCTGGAAGGATTAAATTCTCCAACAAAGCCGCTAGAAAAGTCGGACAGATGTCCCACAGTCGGCAGTGGGAATTCACCAGGCTTTTGGCTATTTCTTGCACTGAGCAGAACAAGGATAATATTTCTACAGAAACTTAATTAAAAGCAAATGCTTGAGCATTTAGTGCACCCAAATAACGCTGTTTTGATGTGTGCTTCCCCAAAACACCCCACCACAACCCCGGCTGCCTTTGAGGCCAGTTTGAGCTGTCAGTTGCTGACCCCGGTTCATTGAATATTTTTATGACATCTAACCAGACAACTTGCTCCTGGCCATTTATGCTGGAATAGATGGTGCCTTTTTAATTGGAGCAGGATTTGGTGTCTAATCTCTTCTGTAGGACTCTGGTCATTACAAATAATTGTGCTGAACCTCCCATAAATTAGGAAACTATTTTGTTGGGAGAATTCAGGGGTTGTTTTTCTTAATAACGTCCAGTTTGCGAAAAGACTGTAACTTTTCTCCGGAGCAAGAGCAGAAGGGGGTTAACGTGACTGGGGCCAGGTCCAGCAGCCCCCTGGGTTCAGACTGGCTTCTGGCTGGGACGCAGAGGGGAGGGACTCTGCTTGTTTTGCAAAGCCTGTTAAGTAAGGCTGTGTATTCAGCGCTGTTCAGCTCCAGCCCAGCTTTCTGGAAATCCTGTGTACAGTGGCTTGTCTTCATTTTTTTTTTTTTTATTTTTTTTTCCCCTCAATTAAGTGATGGACTTCCCAGCCTGAACAGACCCTGGTGCTGGCGGGAATGGCTGGGGCTGCCTGCCCTCTGTCTCTGCTCACTGAGAAGCCTTTGGTGCTGCTGCTCCCTGGGGGCCGTGGAACAAGCCCTCCTTTTCATGCTCCGAGGAGCTGTGGGGTGAAGGAGGGCTCCTGCCCGGCCTCCCCTCCTGTTTTTGGGACAGAAATGCGGTTCTCCCGTCCTCGGTGGCAGATTTTCTGTGCGGGTGGCTGCTTGCTGTGCTGCCCTGGGCTGAGTCAGGTCAGTGCTGTGCGGGCAGGGGCTGCCTCCTGCCTGCCTCTTCCTGGCCCCAGTGGGTGCATGACAGCCCCTGCCTGCTCCGGGGTGACCCCTGTGGCTGCCTTTACCCCCAGCTTTATAGCCCTGCCTCTCGCCCTGGCCTTCGCCTTGTTTCTCTGCACCAGGGCCCAGACAACTGCCTGTCCTGGGTGCGGTTTTGCAGCAGGACAGAGGGAGGCTGCGGGAATGAAGCTGCTCCCTGGGGCAGGGCTTTGTGCACCCGTGTTTTCTGAGACCAGGAGACCTGTAATGCACCACAAATTTATTGCCAGCAGTTGTGGTCAGTCGCGGGTGGGTCGTTCTCTCTCCGTGGTGGGACTAGGTGGGACGTTGCTCAGTGCAGACCTGCCGCCGCCTCCTCGTACAGCACCCAGCTGGCCAAGATGGCGGGTGTGGGGCTGCGGTCAATGGCGAAGTTGCTGCCCTCCCCCATCAGGAGGGTGGGGAAGGCATCGCCCCGGGGCATGGCTTGTGGCACCCTGTGCTCCCTGAGGACCAGGGTGCAGCGCCTCACCCGCTGCAGTGTGTGGTCGATACGGGACCGGGCTGGTGAGGAGCCACGGGGGGCCCCCGGCTCCTGGTGCGGCACAGGGCCCCCGGCCCCAGAGAAGGTGGCGCGGCTCAGGGCGAGGGGGGGGATGTGTCGCCGATCCACCTCGACCGGGCTGGAGCGAACGGGGCAGGCGCAGGGGGCCAGCAGGGTGGCGAGGGCTTGTTGCGTGGTGCCACGGGGGTGCCGGGCTGCACCATGGCAGCTGTGCAGGCACATCACGGGCCGGAGGGACGCCTTCGCTCGTGCTGGCTCACGGTGCGCATCCCAGCCCTGCGCCGGGCCTGCCGGGGAGCAAGAACGGGTCTTTCAGCCTCCTGCCTCAACATGCTGGGGTCCCACTTGCCGCCCACCCTGCAGCCCCAGGTCGGTGCCCCGTGGGTCCCATCCCACACCCTCCCCAGCCCGTCCCGGTGGTCTGGGAGGGCCCTTCCCTGGTTCCCCCCACCGGACTCACCGGGGCAGCTCTCACCATGGAGGAGGAGCACGGTGCTGCCTGCAGCCAGCACCCACTGCTGTCCCTGCCTGGCACCCCCTTGTCTCCTGCCCTTCTAGAACACGGTCAGTTCTTTTTTTTTTTTAATCCCAGTGGCCTCCTGGCTTCTCTGGGGCTGCAGCAGCAAAGTGGGGGCTGCCTCTGCCTCCCCCACCCCTCCTGCCCCATGCTGCTCCCCCAGGCACCAGCCAGCCCAGCCTGCAGCCCTGATGCCTGGAGCTCATTGATCTTTCCCATTTGGTAAATCTCCAGGGTTTAGCAGTGAAGCTTTGACTTTTATTCTGAGTCAACATTGTGGGCGTGTTGCAGCCCCGTATCACGCTAAATAACGCTGCTCCTGGGGTCAGCCCTGCCAGCAGCCACCTCCCATGTGTGTTACTTTCCACCCCGAGTGCCTTCAGCCCATCAGTGCATCGAGGGGGGCACCAGCACTTCCCACCCCCTCCAGGCTCCAGCCCACCAAACCCCAGGAAAACCCGGGCTCAGAAAGACGAGGTGCAAGGCAGCAGCGGTGGGTGATGTTTATTGGGCTGCGACCCTGCACATCCCCCGGGGGATGCTGCTGCCCCGTCTGCCCCGAACACTGGGGCAGGGGGGAAAAAGCCTCCTACAGCCTTTCTACAATAAATAGTTAAAACAGCATGTTTTGGACCGGCGTGGGGAGCTGCCGCACCGTGTCAGTGGCCGGGTACGGCTGCAAAGCCAAAGCACGTGGCTGAGAAGGGCCGGGCACACCATGGGGCCATTCGGCTGCAGGATGCTCTGCCAGCACTCCTCACCGCTGCTCACTTGGCTGCTTCCCCCCCCACAATAAAACAAGACTGGTGCAACAAGCGTCTATATTCCCCGCTGCTTTTGATCCTGCCAGATGATTTTTGGAGGTGACCAAGCTCTGGGATGCCCCCAGGCACTAGCGGCGTGGGATGCAGCAGGGTTTGCGTGCTCTCAGCAGGGGCACCTGGCTCTGCGGGGCTGCTGGTGGTGGGCGAACGCTGCTCTCCTCGGCGAGGCCGGAGCCTGGAAACGTGAAGCCCGGCCCTGCGGAGGGGATTGCTGCTTGCGACCAGGGAAAGCATTAATTTTCAGGTGGGACCCTCCAGGGCAGCCTCTCCCTATCTCTGCCACCTGCCCTGCCCAGCCTTCACTGTACCTCAGCCCTCCCTGCTCCAAATTCAGGGTGTCCAGGCTGGGGTGTGCTCCAGGAGGATGCTGGAGCAGCTCAGGGCTGGGGACCGCAGTGGCCCATCCAAAACCCGCCAAGGCCACAGAGAGGTGTTTCACCGGCTCAGCCAGGCTCTAGAAAAGCACTTCATTTCCCTCCACTGCACCCAAGCAGGATGGGATGTTGCCGGAGGTGCCAGCGGGAACGTTGGGGGCCCCCATCATGTTGTGGCTGGTGAGCACATTGCCCCAACCATTGCCCAGGGCTGGCTGAGCCAGTGCTCCCGGCCACGCTGGGGGGAGCTGGGGAGCAAAGCGGGGTGCCGAGGAGC
Source organism: Aramus guarauna (assembly GCA_013400195.1). Classification (NCBI taxonomy): domain Eukaryota; kingdom Metazoa; phylum Chordata; class Aves; order Gruiformes; family Aramidae; genus Aramus; species Aramus guarauna. The sequence continues at coordinate 480,432 of VXBL01005394.1, read as the reverse complement.
TCGCAGGGGTCGCGGGGGCTGAGCCGTCACGGCCCCGGCTCACGCCCGGGAGAGGCGGACGGGGTAGGTGACCATGTTGAAGCTGTCCCAGGCGAAGAGCTGCCGCTCGGCAGGGTTGTAGTCCACCATGCTGAGGTAGCGGAAGCGGTTCTCGAAGGGGATGCTGAGGGCCCGGCTGGTGCTGGTGGCCGTGTCGTAGGCGAAGTTGATGGTGGTGTTGGGTGCCGAGTAGCTGCTGACGGTGTAGAGGGTGCCACAGATGACGAAGGAGTTGGCCACCCCTCGCTTGCGGATGTTGGTCTCCCAGGTGCGCCGGATCTCCAGTGTCTCGGGGTCCAGCTTGGAGAGGACGATGGCCCCCCTGGCTTTCTCGGTGCTGTAGATCACCCAGAGCCCCGTCTCATCCACTGCCAGGTCGATGTCGGTGTAGCCCCCCCAGGAGTAGGGGTACTGCCCGTGGTAACCGGCACCGGGGATCTCCCTCTCGGCCGTGACTGTCTCTCCCCGCAGGTCGTAGCGGGCCACGACACGGGAGCGGCGAGGCTGGAAGAAGAGCCCGCCGCGGTAGACGACGGCTCCTGTGCTCTCCAGGGGCCGTGGCAGGATGTGCACCTTGGCGGGGTAGCCCCGGGCCAGCTGCTCGGCCGCCTCGTACTGGAAGAGCTGGCGCACCTCCGTGCCCACCGCGTCCACGCGCCAGGTGGTCTCCGGCGTGAAGGGGGGCACGGGCTCCGGGTCCTTCATCCACACGCCGTATTTGCCGGTGATGGACTCTGCCCGGCCGAAGACGATGGGCTCCCCCACCCACACCAGCTCGCCGCAGCCTGCTCGGGGAGAGGAGGGGAGAGAAAGGGGTTATTGCTCGGCGGCGCCCGGTGAGCCCCTCGGGAGGGACAAGCGGAGCATGGGGCCGGCCGGCTGTGCCGGTGACAGTACCCGAGTCCTCGCTCCCCGGGCGGCTGAGCACGGTCTCCTCCAGTAACCGGGACGCGGGAACCTCCGTCCTCTCCGACTGCAGCTCCTGGTAGGCGAGGGGCTGCGGGTCCCAGCGTGGGGCTGCAGCGGGGCCAGGCACGGTGTGAGCAGGGGTCGAGCCAGCCCCCCATCGCGAGGGCTCCGCACCGGACCAGTGCCCCCCAAAACGCCAACACCTGGGTCAGGAGCCCAGTGCTGATGGGGACACCGCTCCGCAGCCACTGACACCCTCGGGCCCCCTGATCCCCTCAGATTAGCGCGTTCCCCTGGGTCCCCCCCTCTGCTGCGGAGCGGATGATGGGACGAGGAGGGCTCCGGCTGCCCGCCCTGATTTAGGGATGGGGAGGGGGGGGCAGCGGTAGGTTCACCC
>VXBL01005394.1:445813-477265 GCA_013400195.1 Aramus guarauna | reverse complement strand
GTTTGTCAAGGTGCCTTGGGCACCCCGAGGCCCCCGGAGTCGCCCCGTGCCGTTAGCCGAGGTCGGTTCCAGCCGCCTTGGCCGAAGGGGTTGGTTGCTGCCGCGGCCTTCGGCTGTGGGGCCCGGTGGCTGTATCGCCGTTGGTTGTGACGTTCGGTGGGCGAGGGGACTGTCCGTGCAGCAAACCGCATGGGTGTATTTTAAAACAAGCCCCGTCAGGAGATCCGGCTCTTCTGAGAACACTTTTCAGTTCCTTGAGGCTGCACGATCCTGGCGTGCTCCGGTCTCCTGCCTCTCCGCAGAGCTGGGCCTGAGCGCGCCGCGGCTCTCCTCCCCACGCAGCTGGCTGAAGGACTCATGTGAGGTTACCCACGCTTTACGGCTGAATTTTCCTGTTGCCAAGGTCCCCTGATGTTTCAGGCTTTGAACTACGGGTCAAAGTGCCGCAGTTGCCTGTTTTAGACAAAGTGGATTTAACCTGATGTTTTTGTCCTGGGGTCATGCTGTGCTAAAACTGAGTTTAGACCACAGTCAAGAATGTTGCTCCAGCTCACGATAACTGTCAGCAGGATGAGGATCCTGTGTTGCCAAGAGCGGTTCGCTCATCCCTTGAGGGAGGTGATGGCTGAAACTATTGCGCGGTCTCACGAGTTGCTTAAGTTGATTGAGCAAATGTGACAAGGATGGAAATGTAGGTAAGCTTCAAAATAAGAGCACTGCGCTTGCAGGTGGGAGCCCGAATTTGTGCACAAGAGAAGCAGTGGCTGTTGGTACCGTAAGGACCATCCAATCTGTTCCCTGGCCCACACGTTTAGGGTGTTAGTTCCCCCTCTTGATTATTTTTGACCATAAGTAGACATTACTGGGAGCGCTCAGCTCAATTGGAAAATTTGTGCTGCCCTGGTATGAGAAATGAGTGAACTCTAATATAATGTCTTCGTCTGAAACTTGCAGGCTTAAGTGGAATTGTGGGGTTGCTTTTAAAAATCAGCCTTTGGATGGTCTGATGGGGTGCAGGGGAACAGCAGATCCTCCCAGGAGCAGCCCTTCGGTGTGAAGCAGAGGAGCCACGAGACCACTGATTCCCAGTCCAGCCGTAGCCTTTCCCTGAGTTGGGGGTTGGGAAGGGCTGATCCCTCCAGACATGCCGTGCAGATGGGACAACCCGCGGTGGCTGTAGGCGATGCTGACGTTGATTGAGCAGCTGCTGTTGACCGAGTGCAGCACTGGGGATTGTCCCCTGGGCAGAGGGGGCCTTCCTTCCACAGCTGGCCTGCGCAGGGGCTCTGCCTGCTGCTTTCCAAGGCAGGGCTCGCCATGTTCGCACGCAGGTTGCTTCTGCGTCGCAGGGAATTGTACCGATCCCTAGAACTGGAATCTGAACCTGCGTGGGGAATTGGCGATTGATGCAAATCCAGTTTGGCTCAGCGGCAGAGGTGTGAGTCGTCCTAGGTCAGAGCTGCAGAGCTGTGTGTCGGTCTGTGCTGTACAGAGCTAGCAAACACCGCCGAGGTGATAATAGCGGCACAGAGATGTCCAGCTCAGCCCTTGGTCACAAGCAGAGAGAAACAGCACGACTCCAGGCACCTGAAAAGTACCGTCGATGCTCTCCAAAGGAGTGCTCGCGTAACCTGCGGTCGGAGGATGTTGATTGCGTCCTAAGGGTTGGAAATGTGTGTGTGAAATGGCGGTTGCTTTTATTGATGAGGTGGCTTGTTTTTTTTCTGTGTTTGTAGAGGAACCTGTTGGAGGAAGATTCGGATGAAGAGGAAGACTTTTTCTTGTGAGTTTCTGAACGGCTGCTGTAGGGAGGGCGATGACTTAACTGTCTACATCTCTGAGATTGGAGGTGTAGAATACCAAAAGCTGCTCCCTGCCACACGGGTGGAGGCTTGGGAATCAAAACCTTTGATTCCTTTGAGATGACCTCCCAGACACTTGGCATCAAGGGTGAATTAGGACTTAATAGGTGTGACCTTTATAAGAGTGGGGTGTCCCACGTATCCTAAGACATGGGAGGTAGGAGAACAATCCTCTGTCTGCAAGGCATTGATTTTCCCTTGTGTATCTTTCGAGTCTGGTTTAAAACCGTGTTTTTCTTGTATCTTCAATTCTGATTGCTCTCTCTTCTGCCTGCAGGAGAGGGCCTTCTGGACCAAGATTTGGACCCAGGAATGACAAGATCAGGCAGTAAGTTGTTCCTCAGTATTACACAGATAATATTTTATTCTGGTACTGTGAGCTCCTACTGCTGTCTTACCAAACTATTTCTGTGTAGTTCTGAATGCACGTGGCTTGTGCTTTCTTTCTTCTAATCGACATTTCGTACTCTACATGTCCACAGCTAAGGGAAATCTGAAATCTGATTCAAGCTACCAAAAAATTGTGCATTGGCAGAGGCGAAGGGATGGGATTGTGTCAGAGTAGCTTAGTGGAGTTTCTAGAGCCCTTGCTGTAATCTGGTGATGACCTGTTCCGTGCTTTTTGTGAGGCTCTTTCTGGAGCATTAACTCTGAATTTTAACCTTTGCTAGCACCTTTTTTATTGTTTCGTTGCTTTTTTCCTTCATCCTGTAACTTGCTCCTCGATGTTTCAAGAAAGCAAGTGGCAGGAACACACCAGATCTGTGGTTTTTTTGCGCAACAGTTGGTCCTCTGGCCTCTTCTCCAGATAAAACCTGATACAGGTGACCTGGAGATGAGCAGTGACTCAGTGGGTCAAAGCAGCTGGACAAACAGGAAACCATTACAGCTGGAGGAGGATTATTGACTGTATTAGGGTAAGAAGGAAGGAGTGAACACTCTGGATCCTTCTGCCATCAAGTCATTTCCTGCATGATGCTGCTTCTGGGCTCCAATTTGCCCTGTCCTTTCCTATGAGGGATGCGATGGTGGTACTTGGGGGAAAGGGCGGGCAATATTCCCAGACCCCTGGTTTGTGTTGTGCTGTTTCCTTTGCCGTTCTCTGTGGAGCCAGAACAGAGATCTGTGCGGGGACGTTAATCAGACTGGGTCATCTTGCGTGCAGCCTGAGTATTGCTCTTCATTAGAGATTTTTTTCATGCCAGGAAGAAGTCAGAACAGCTCCGAGATGAGTCATTGCCAACGTCAGCATTAGGCAGTGCTTACTTGTGTGTGTTACCTCGAGGAGCGAAGTGCACTTGAGTTCCACAAGAGGCAGTGGGTTGGTCACTGCACCCTGAGTTTTCAGAGGGTCTCTATTCCCTCCAGGGTGTGAGGATGCTGTTGGTAGAGGTGTGCTGGTCCTTACCATAAGCCAGTGTGGATAAAGCTGCTCTTCTAGGGCAGGGCCAAGCTGATCTGGGGTGAATGAGAAGGATGTGAATTGGTTCTATGAGTGGGGTCCTGCCCCCATAAAAAGGTGGAGAGGGGGTGACATCTGCCCTTTTTGTCCTCATCTGCTGGAAAGGAATTACAGCGTGTTTTCTGCCTTCCCTGCATGCAGGGGAAAACAGGAGCTCTTCTCTTGCCACTCTCTTGGCCAGGCAGAACGGAGGGGGGGCTTAGGTAGAGGGGATAGCACCACAGCTGTGAAGGGGAAGAAAAATGAAAGAATTATTCACCCAGGAGCTGATGGGTTAATACGTGTGATGTCACTAATGCCCACCGCACCTGAGGCTCGCCCATTGCCAGAGACTTCTAGTCTAGTAGACACTGTATGGAGTATGTCCCTTGGGGTAGCAAGTGGCTACATCTATCTAGTATCTAGAGCATCTATTAATCTATTTTCTGCTCTCATCAATGTTGATTGCTTTGTTTAATAAGCACTTACAGTGTGCAATCGTAATTTCTTGTCATGGAGCTTATTATTAAGTTTCTGATCAGACCAGCCCTTGTGCTGGATGGATCGATGCCTGGTCTCGTAATGATGCAGTTTGCTCTGGTTTCAACAGAGGAGGAAAAGGAGGGTTGGGTTGCTGCTGAAACACTGTAAGGAAATGACATTTTAAAGAGGAATTTGAGCATTTGGAGAGCTGAGGCATAGCTGGGCAAAGCTAGAGAGACTGCAGCTGCACGGGGCTGGAGGAACGAGGTGTGAAGATAGGCGTAAAAGGAAACTGCATGGAGGACTGGGTAGAGGAAAAAGTGATGGGATTATGGGAGCAAAGGTGTGGAACATATTGAGTGTGAGGGGCAAGACTGGAAACTTTTGCTAGCTGTCCTTGGCAGCCAAGGGGCTTGGGTCAGGGTGGAGAGTTTGGCAGCAGAGACCCTCAAGGCTCGTTCAGTTGCAGAACAAGATGGTGGGGAACACTGCAAACCTCGTAGGGGAAGGAGGCGAGTTAGAGCCAGCAATGGCAGCAGGAGGAAGCGTGACAGTCCCCTCCATACTGTGTTTTGTCCTGGTACATCTGGAACTTTAGGCTCTGTTGTCCCAACAGCTGCTTGGTTGGGGTGGAAGCTCCTCTGGTGACTAAGTGGCCACACGGGTCCCTTAGGCTTCCTCTGAGACCTCCCTGGGCTGGGCTGGAGCTGAAAGGTGGCTTTTAACAGGCTCATATCCTTTTCCCCAAAGTTACAAAGAACAGGTAGCTGATGTTTCTTATCTGCCCTCACTTCCAGGCCTACTGAGAAGTCCTGAGTCTGCGTAGTGAGAGCTCTTAGTGCCCTTTCAGGGGAAGGTGGGACATTCAGCTTCCACCTGGGCTTCCTTTATTTAGAATAGGAGCCTCTTCTCACAAGTTATAATTTCAAAAACATTACCAAAATCCCCCCCCTCTTCTGCGCTCCTTGACTTCCTTCACTGCTGCCGTTTCTGCTTTCAGGCAGCCGTGCTGCTGGACTTGGGTTCCTGCTTGTGCTGGTGATGAGGCTCAGCACACTGCTGTGGTTCTCCAGGAGCCGGGTCTTGGTTCCTGTGATTCCTCCATTGCGCTGCTGGGGGTGGCCAGCATCCTTGGCCCCAGTGGCTCTGTCTGGCTGCAAACCTCAAATTACGTCCCAAGGAGGGGAAGGATTTGGGGAATGGTTTGGAGGCAAGAGTTGACAGCAGCTTCCCAAGGCCTGGCTGCTCACTGCAGGTGCCTGGATGTGCACTGGACCCCATCCACAGTCCGGGCTTTCATTTGAAGGTGATACCAAGACCATTTTGTCAGGCATCATTGTTGGATATAATCCTTTCAAGGACTGAAAGGCTTCAGGGTGGCATAGACTGCTGTCCTCCTCACAGTCAGGACGAAGCAGCAATTTAAAACGAGGGATTCGTGGCAGGGTTCAGCCCTGATACCCCGTTGTTGAGTCCAGCAGGGCTACCTGCCGGGCAGCCCCTCTGCAGAGCTGTGCTTCAGGGAGCGCTGTGCTGTGCTGGCTTCCTGCCTTTGCACCGTCTGTCCGGCTTGGCTCTCCATCCTGTTCCCTCTTTCTTTGGTTAGTGCCGCAACGAGGGGTGTTTGGGTGTAATTTGCACCAAAATACACCGCGCTATTAATATCACTGGGGTGGAAAACAGAAGTGTGTCATGCTGGCTGTAAACAGCCGGCTCAGAGACAAGAAGAAGCCTTGAGCAGCGCATCCCATGGTGTGTGCACGGCCTGTTTACGGCGCCTGAGGAATGCAGCACTTGTGTTAGCCCAACACCATGACTAGCCCAAGGAGTTTTTTGAGTAGCTAACCCACTGCAGTCAAAATGGAAGGGCTTATTCTTCCCACTCTGGACCCAGAAAAGCACAGGAAAAGAGGAGTCTAAACCAAGCTAAGTGCGGTTGGGTCTCTTGTTGTTGCTTTGACGGGGTGTACTTGTCCTCCTTGTTAAAAGCGTCATATTTGCAGTAATTAGTAAGAAGCAGGATCGTGGGAGACATATTTTATGCTTTTGTCTTACTCCCTTTCCTGGCAGGTATTTATTCTACTTTATTTCTCTTGGAAATCTGGCAGGACTGAGGCACATGAGATGTATGTGTGAAAAGCCAATAGCTGCCTAACAGGAAATACGCTTCGTATTAGAGGATTCATTCTCTCTTGCCAAATAAAACAAGAAAATATTTTCTTCTTGATGCGACTTGAGTTTCCAACCTGAAGCATGCCAAGCTAGCGGGGAATTGTTGAATTTGCTCTGAAACTGCAGGGCTGATGCATAGGCTAGACATCCTTCAGCCCTTTCCTGGAGGGGCATCTCTTGCAGCAGTGATGGGTGGGAGAGAGCAGAAAGCAAGGACTGGCTTAAGGTCTGGTTAAGGCACTGTGTGGAGATCAAAATTTCATTCCCTGGTTTGGTCTTTTTCTTCCTGGTTTTGTGGGTTTTTTACAGGGTTCTTTCTTACATCAGATAACAAAAGGTATTGGGGTGCTCAAGTGTGTCTGTGTTCCGTGGGAGTTAAACACCTCAACATCTGCAAGAGTTTAAGCCTTGATTTCTCTTTGCCTCTGTTCTCCATCTGCAAAATGTTTTGTTCTCTTGGGAACAGCTATCGGCATGCCCAGGCTATGGGCAGGTAGCGAAGGCACACTGCGTTTCACCAGCAGCTCAAGTGAAAAGAGGTGCGATGCTGAGATGCGACTTGGGCAGCAGGGGTCTGAGCTCCATGGGTCTCTCCCAGGTGCCGGTACACAGCAGAGCAGCTTGAAGTTACATACCTGCCCACTCAGCCTCGAATGTTTTGGGGTGCCCCAGGACGGCAGCAGCATGTCTCCATGCTCTGACCTGTACTGGCGGGGATACAGGTGGCGTTACGTTGTGCTGCACGTTCCTGGAAGCGTTGTAACCTTGCATGCTCCCACTTGTTAGTTGTACCAAGATAACTTGGTCACAAATCTGTTGTAGGAGGAAATCTCTTTATTTTGAAGACATTTACTGTCTTTAGAAACGTTTACGTATTGCAAATGTAGTTGTCTGCCTGTGAAATTGATGTTTAAGGCCATGAGTTTTTGCCAAGTTGGCTCATTTGGGATAGCAGATGTTTCTGCTTTTCCTCTCGCCTCAAGCTATAGCAGCACTGCTGGCGGCTCAGAGCTGGGACTTCTCTGTTGTGCTGAGGTAAGGAAACCCCCTCATGGAGTGTGTCTTCTCCTCACATCTTCACCTGCTACCCCAGGGAAGGGCCACAGGGCTGTGTGTGTCCTGCGTGGGGTGGACACTTTGCTCCACAGGATACTGCCACATGTTTCCCGGGCAGCATCTGCCTGCATCCTCGATGCAACCTTCTGCTCTTTCCCAACAGCGGCAGCTCTGCCGCTCGCCTTGTCCCTTGTAAAACAAATAGCGGATCAGAATGGACTCGTGGGCATGGGGCAGGTTCCTGCTGAGAGGCGTTTGGGGACTATCTGTGCCTTTCCCCTTCAGATAAGAAACTCCTGGCAGGCGGCTGCTGTCGATGTGGAAGGCAGGAGCTGCCACTGCACGGTGTAGGTGGGTGCAGAGAGATGCTGCTCCCACGGGCTCTGCGATGCAGCTCAGGGAAGGCAGGTTCCTTTCTTGTGGTATCCTAAATAAAGCAAGTCTTTACGTGCACTGTTGGAGTCCAGCATGTGCCGTATGAGGGCTGTTGAGTCAGAAGTTGGCTTCAGAGGGGCTGCCTGGCTGTTCCAGATCTGAAAGCCGCAGTGCAGCGGTGCTACAGAGCCTGACCTGAAATACTAAGATGGGAAATCCCTTTATATTCAAAGATCTGGAGCTCTTTCTAGAGCTTTTTGGGGAGAAAAAGGCCTTTTCTTCTAATGACTTTCCTTGCTCATTTTTGGAATGATAAGTAAACACGAGCAAGGTATGCGTTTTTCCATTGCGACCACTACTGCTTGTTGCAGCTGCTCCTCGTGTGTGTCTCAGTGCAAGCATCTGCTTGGTGAGAGGCACGTAGCTGGTAGGGAGACAGGAGAAACAGGTCAATGTGAACCTATGTCTGTAATTAATTAGAGGCACTGTGGCTAGGACAGGGCCCTGCTCCTGGTTCTGTAATGCCCCATTGACTGGCCTTGGGCAAGTTGCTCTGGGTCTCCCTTGGCGCCGGCTGCCCAGGCTGTGGAGCAGGGTGTGCTGTCCTCTCTCACCAAGCGCTCTGAGCTTGGGTGCTGGATGATGGCTCCCTAAGCGGTGGAGTCGGTGGGTCTGGTGCTGATGTAAAAACCCCGATTTAGCTAATGACATCTTTGAGCTTCTGCATCTGTGAGATGGCAGTGGGGAGAAGAGGGTTTTGTGTGGGTCTGAAGATGATAATTTGGGGAGCAGGATAGTGTGGGTGCTGAGCAGGTGCTAAAGATGAGGTGCTGGCAATCCTTCCCCTTGGGGACACTGGCGGTGCACCTTTAATAGGTGGTGTGTGTTTCTGGTAATGTAGAGAACTGCTGAAGTGACCTATTTGTGCTGCATATTTAGCAAATGCTGGTTGCATTTCAGTATGTTTAAAGTGCTTAAATGTTTTTAATCAATGCATCCTAAGTCGTCAAACCTAAGACTTATGCGGAATGAGTGGCCTGGAGCTATTTCTGTTTTGTTGCCCTGTGTGTAGCGTTGCCTCCAAGGCGTTGCTGTTGCCATTTACTTTCTGGGAACGGTATGTCTCAAACAATGTATTGTCTCCCTAGGGCCCCAAGAAATTTCTTATTTCTATCTCCAGGAAAATTGAAGTGTACTAGCTCCAAAATACAAACCAGAATGTAGCAGTATTTTTCCACCAGGAGAATTTTTTTTTTCTCTTACCAATGTGGCTTTTTTATGGAGTGAATAAATGCATTTATAATAACCCTGCGGGTGTGATTTAGGCTACTGTTCACTGAAACGACTACCCACAGAGTTGCGTAACCTATGAGCAGATGGATTATTATAAATTGGTTTAGTTCTTATCAGCCATCTCTTTACTGTCCTCTTGATGCCCCTCACAGAGTGCCTTTCACTTAGCAACTCAGTTCCCAGAGTGGGGAGTGCACCTTGCTTTGATTTCACCCCAAGTTATTTAGCAAAGGTGCGGTGTGAAGTTCTATGAAATTTGAAAAGATAAGGTGCAGGTTTTTGTATTAGGGGTTTTTTTGCCTTTAATTTGAGCTCTTCTGCAGCAGAAGTGCCCGCTGACAGCAGTTAGTGCCTTTTCTTACTGTATTTCTGTGTGAAAGCTGTTATGGTGGGTGCCTTGCTTCTGCTGACTCCCTAGTGCTCTCTCCGAGTCCCTTGCCCTTCCTGGGATTGCCAGAAACCCACCCCAAGTGATGCCATGCCTCTGGCTTTCTCAGCATCCTATCAACCTCCCTTCGCTGTTGCGCACTTCAATTTTTGTCAGTGAGCTCTGGGATCGTGCCAGCCTGGGCAGCTCTGAGGGTGGCGCTTGCTGCTGTTCCTCACACTGCCTTTGCTCTGCTTTAGTGTCCAGAACCAGGTGGACGAAGTCATCGATGTTATGCAGGAGAACATCACGAAGGTGATTGAAAGAGGCGAGCGGCTGGATGATCTGCAGGATAAATCAGGTGCGATGCTAAATGCAGCTCTACTGGCCTTTTCCCCACATCTCTTCCCCGTTGCTGTGCCAGGTTTCATGGTTTCAGTTCAGAAAGCACTTGATGACAGACCTGGGCTTGTATTTGTGTCCTTCTGAAGAGTGGAGTTTCCCAGCCTTGGGCTGCAAATCTGACTTTCTGCCGACATTCTTCTCTTTCCACCTTCGCCTTCTGCCACTCTGCGCAGAGACGTTAGTTTGGAGGCGTTTGGGTGCTGTGATCTAGTTGGTTCTTCAAGCTAAGGTAGATTGGTCTGTCTCCCAACCGCCCTGAGCACCTCAGCTGTCTGCTGGTTTGCAGAGTGAATTCCTGTCCTCAGAGGGCAGCCAGCACAAAGGGGGCTCAGTGGGACTCGGCAGGTCTGTGTGTACTCTAGCATAGGGCGTCACATTGGCATCTGCTGTGGCTTTGGTGAATCACGCTGTGGTTGGGTCTTTTCCCCTAATGCTGAGTTTATTGCTTAAAACTCAGTGGAGGTAATAGAATGAGTGGATGCTTTCACTGCGTGCGTACGGCTGAATCGCCTCTTTTCTTTCCTTCAATAGAAAGTTTATCAGACAATGCAACAGCTTTTAGCAACAGAGCCAAGCAGCTTCGGAGACAGATGTGGTGGCGAGGCTGCAAGGTGAGCAAGAACTGGAAGAGGCAGGGGTGGGTTTGGAGGGGCGGTTACCCGCTTTCCCCTGGGAGGGATGGAGAAGCTCTGCTTTCTAGCTGAAAAGATTCTGGAAGCCAAAGGCCTCCTTTCGGGTAGAAGCAGCTACATGTGGCACCCCCTGTAACATGCCTCTGTGATCCCCTTGCAGATGAAGGCAATCATAGCGCTGGTGGCAGTCATTCTCCTGCTCGTGATCATCGGTGAGTAGCTCCAGGTCACCCTAGCCATGTCTGGCACTGAAATACTCGCACTCCGCAGCACGGATGACACTGTGGTGCTGCTGTCCCTGGAGGGGAGCACCTGAGCTGCTCCTGTCAGGCCCCGCTCTACCTTAAGCGGACGTAAGTGGTGCCTGTAACCACTCTGAGCTCCTCTGCGTGCGCATTTAAGCCTTGCAGAAGAAGAGGCTGAAGCCAAGTCCTACTGACTGTGGCCAAAGCAAGCCAACGCTGTACTGATCCAGGGTTGGCAGTGCCCAATCCTGAGGCTGGTGGGAGTCGATGGAAGAGCTTCAGACTGGAGCAAGGCCTTTGAAAGGTGTCTCTACTTATATCAACCATTTTGTAATGGGTCTTCTCCCAGCAAATGCTCTTCCCCGAAGCTGCCAGGCTGCTCAATTTTCAGCAGGTAGCTGTTGTGACTTTGCCATCTGTCCCTTCCCCTGCTTGCTGCCCTTCCTGCTCGGCCTTGTCTCTTTGGAGCTCCCCAGAGCAGACATATCACTGCTTTTCCTACCAAACAGGCAATAACAACCGGAGTGTGTTTCTCCAGGCAGAATTAATTTCAGCCCTCTGGCTGTGGAATGACATGCTCCAGGAATCCAAGCAGCCCAGCACAGCTTTTCTGTGCTTCTGGGTCCGGAGGGTTTTCCTCCCACTGACCGTGTCCGGAGCAGCTCTGTAACAATTCTTGTTACTTCGGCAAAACCCTCGCGGCCTGTTGTCCTGCTGACATACAGCCTGCAGCAGGAGAGGCAGCTGGCAGCAGGGTAGGAGCCTTTGAGAGAGAGACTGATGGAAAATCCCATCTGGTTTAATTTTGGGAAGCTGGAAGCAGATGAAGGTGGCAGGAAATGTTGTCTAGTGTGTGTGCGGGCAGCAGATTGCATTAGCTTGAGCTTGGAAACACACTTTCCCTCGCAGCTGCTTGGTGTTTGTCACTACAGAAATGGGGGGGATCTCTCTGGCAGGGATGGGTGTTGCTTGCGAAGGTGTGTGGCTAAGAGCTTGTTTGTTTGTGTTTTCCAGTACCCATAGTCCTGAAGTACCATACCTGACGGGGCAGCTGGAGGCTTCATGGAGCTGGCTCTGGGATAACCAAACTGCTGTGTAATTTAAGTGAGATATCTGTATATAGCTTTGAAGTTGTTTTTCTCCAAGAAGTGAGGAGGCGGCGGCAAGTATCCAGTTCTAACAGTGTTTTAAGAACTGCCAAATGACCCTTTTTTTTTTTTTTTTGATCACATACCTGTTCCTGCTGTCAGACTCTTTTTATAACAGATTCAGTTCCCAAACTACTTGTTTTGTGGAACTCTGGGTCTCTGCTTTGGAGCTGGCTACTTGCCACTACAGTTTATCTGTATATATGTTTGAGTTGTAATATTAATAATAATACCGTTTGAGCAGTTGCCCGCTGCCTGCTGTGGAAGGCAGAGGGGACTCTGTCCTTTCATCAGAGCAAAGGACAAAATGTCTGAAGAGAAACATACCATTAAGTTACAGGGAACTGACCCTTCTGTGCAGAACTGCAAGGGTGTTGTTTCCCTCTTATTAAAAAAAAAAAGCGGGGGGGGGGGGGGAGAAAAAAGGAAATAATTAGGTTTTACGATCCAGAAGACTTTCTGGTCCTGCCATGGGAATGCACAAGCTCAGTGTTTTCAGTATTGCTGCTTACAGCTGTGACTAAAGACATTCCAGTAAACCTATTTTTGACTGTACATGTGGAGTTCCTGCACGTCTTCATAGCGTTCTGGAGGACATTCCCAGCTCTCCACGTCTGGGAGTCCCTAGGAAAGGGATGTTTCAGTGTTTTCTTAACCAAAAGCAAGAAGTGTGTGTAAAGCCCAGCTATTAGCCCAATGATAAAAGACACAGCAGGAGGACACCAACTATCCCGAAACCAGTCCAGGGTGAGCAAGCCCATTTTGTATTCAGAGCCCTTCACCTTGATGTGGTGGTTGTGGTCCTGAACGCCAGCCTGTTTTGTGTCCCTGTGATCTGGTGGGGTGAAGGTTGTTCCCAGACAGATGTGCTGGGGTGATCTGGGAGGTGTAGGGGCCCCTGTGCTGGACTGAACAGGAGCTGAGCTCCTCCATCCATGGGCGGGACTACTGCCTTTTGGCCGTCTCCAGCTTTGGTCTCGGGTGTTGGTGCCATTTCTGTATGTCCTTCAGTTTTGGGACCCCTGTTCATTCCAGCCCTGAGCCTGGGACTTTAGCTGGGCCGAGATCAGGCTCTCCTGGCTCTCTTTTCGCTCTTTTTCTAATGAGAGAAGCATTGTCATGCTTAGTGTGCGTCTGAAGTGATGTTGGAGAGGGAGAGCAGTGCCCCAGAGAATTCCCAGAGCCAAGTCCCAGATTCCTTTTTTGAACCTGCCTGCAGTACCTTGTACACAGTTTCCAGCTGAGTGGTGGTGCTGCCTCATGCAGAGAAGGGGATTAGAAGTGAGCACAGCAGGCTGGAGGGTCGGATGTGATTACAAGCTCTACTTGCCCAGCTGGAATATAAATAGGCCTTTTCCCCTCTGTGGGCCTTGTCTCTCCAGGTGGGAACCAGAAAGCCAAGCTGGGTTTTTCCCCTCCTCAAGTGTAGCCTGGTTTTAAGATCGTGCACCCAGCGGAAGGGACAAAAATCATCCTGCCTATGCCTTTGGCTACTCTCCACCTGCAAGGGAACGAGAGGGAGTGAGTGTCTTCAGGGAGACTGCAGGTCTTGTTGAGCTATCAGGTACTTTTTCCTGCCAGCTAGAAAGTGAGTTAATGGTGCCGTGAGCCTGCGTAACTGCTGTGCCTGCTCTGGCCTGCCTGCTAGGGCAGACTTTACTTCTGCTGCTGGAGACTCCTGCCAGTAGCTCTGGCTTTCTCTCCCATCCCCATCTTGCCTTTGCTGTTGCTGCTACCACCCATAGAAGGACCTTGGTGCCGCAGCAGCACGTCAGGACTTAGAATCCCTGCTGGCACCAGCTCTGAGCAAGAGAAGTTAGTTTTGCAGTTGCTTGCTAGAGGCAAAGCCTGGCTTTAAAGCTGGGCTGAGGGCCGTGGAAAATGTGTGCTGGTAGGATGAAGGCTTCATGGCAACACCACTACATAAAAGAACTGTTTAGAGGTGTTGAATCTGGGATCCACCGCTACACCCCCCCAGTGTACCACCCAGGGAAGTGCTGCTGTTATCACCGTGCTGGCAGTGCGCTGCTTCGGGCAGGCACAAATGCTCTTCCAGCTGACCCAGCTCCATGGAAAACAAGGTGGCAAGGTTAGAGCCCCGGACCTGGGACTGTTTCTGTCTTGTGCCTGCCTCGGGCTCATCCTTCGGTACCAAAGGGACGGGCCCAGGCCCACCCCAGGCAGCTGAGCACAGGCAGCAGGATCTTGCCCTGGAAAGGCTGGCTTTCCTTGACAGAGCTGCCCGAGTGCTTTTGCAGCATCTCCCAGGAGGCTGGGGTGCAAATGGTTGTACTTGAGACGCAGGGCAGGGAAAGGTGCCGCAGCCAAAGCCTGCAGCGTGCTTCCTTGTATCGCCAGGATTAGGTGTTGATCAGTTTTACGTTCAAGCCACTGAATGCCAGGGTCATCCTGAGCACAGACCTTCTCAAGGGACCAGCAAATTGATGGTCCTGGTCAGTAACTTCACAGTAACAGAATTTCCTGAGCAAGTTTTACAGATTTTTATTATTTATTTTTTTCCCCCTCAAGGCTGAAAAGACCATTATAATGTCTGGTCTTGGGTACGTTATAGAGCAGTCCTCTTTATGTTCCTTTGAGATACTATGGTCTTTATATTGCAGCCTGTGCTGTCCCACCCTGGACTGGTGGCAGGGAGAACTGGAGTGAGTAGAATGGGTTGTTGTTTCCAGCAGCGCCTGCATGCTTTGGGGTTGGTTTTCACTTAGGAGATGTTTTGAAGGAGGTTTTACAACAAAAACAATTCCTTCACCCAAGCGTAGGGTCTGTTTTATCCATTCCCTCTTTGTGCAGAAGACAGACCTCTTCATTAGCTGCTGTTTTCCACATGATCGCTTTTTTTACAGGGAACAGCATGTTTTGGCTTGAGTTGTGCGTTCCTTCTGCAGGGCTGGTTCCTCCTCCCAGGCTTACTGGTGTGACCCATGCGGTGAGACCCCAGGGTCCCCGTGCCCAAGGGCTGCGGGGCTGGATGGCTCCTGCTCTGACGCAGGTGGGGAGAGGCCTCCCCGCTCCCCAGCTCTGGGAGCTGGCCAGCCCCCAGGGGAGTAAGTCCTCCCTGGGGAGCCCCCTTGCAAAACGGGAGCTTGGGGGGCGGTGTGGGGTGAGGATGATGCCTGGGTACCGCGGTGGGAGCTCCCAGGCCCCTGCTGCTTTAGGTAGCTCCCACTACCCTGTAGCTGGGGAGCACCGGGGCTCCGGGCCCCCTGCCTGAGTCCTGCCCTCCCCGCCGCTGTTTTTGTTACAGCTGCTCCCGCATCTACCTTCAGCCAGGTGACAGACAGGTAGCCGGTGTCAGAGCGCGCACAGCCGTGCCACAGGTCGGGCAGTGAAGGGCAGCAGCGCTGGTAGCACAATTCCAGTAAACAGGGAGGCGGCCGCCCCCGCCCCGCTGGAGGGGCCGGTGCCCGCTGTAGGCCGGGCCTCAGCTGGAGGGGACCAGCGGCCGCGGGGCCTGAGGCGGGGCGGGAGCGCGGGGGCGGCCTACGGCGAGGGACGGGCCCCGCGGAGGAGCCCCGGCCGCCATGGTGACCCGCACCGCCCTGCCGCCCGCGCAGCTCTCGCGAGACTCTCCGGGACGACCCCGCGCATGCGCACGGGCGGCGCCGCACACCGGCGAGTGGCAAGCTCCCTCCCTCGGAGTACCGGAAGTTGCCGCTCTCTTAGGCGGCGGTGCAATCCTTCCCCATTGGTTGGGCGCTGCGGGGCGCGGTGCCGCCGCCGCAGGTGATTGGCGGTTCAGCGTGCGGGCGCCGCGCGGGGTCGGGATGGCGGCACCGTCCCGGCGGAGCGTGGTGTTCGTGACGGGCAACGCCAAGAAGCTGGAGGAGGTGGGAGCGGGGGGCGGTTGCCTGGCGGCGGCCCGGCCCGGTGTGGAGGGGCCGGGGCCTGACGGGCGGGTTTCCCTCCGCAGGTCACTCAGATCCTCGGGGACTCCTCTCCCTACACGCTGGTGGCGAAGAAAATTGACCGTAAGTTGGCGGCGGGGCCCGGAGGGACGCGGCGAAGGGGCCCGGCCCGGCCGTCTCCTCAGCACCGGCCTTTGTTTCCCCAGTGCCGGAGTACCAGGGGGAGCCGGACGAGATCTCCGTGCAGAAGTGCCGCGAAGCCGCCCGGCAGGTCGCTCGCTTTCCGCTTTCCGGCCTCCCGCCGGTCGGGGCGGGAGGCGGGGGGAGCCGGGAGCGTCGGGGGCTTCCGACCCAGCCTTGAGGGTGCTCAGGGACGTGTCCGGGCCTAGCCGGGCCTCGCTGCGCTCCCCACAGCCGGCTGTTTCCGGCCTGTGCTGGGTGGCGGTGGGTCGCTTGCTTAGGCAGTCCTGCTGCCGCCCTTCTAGCCCCTTGTGTCCCTCCAGCAGCTTCCTTCAGTCCAGCCCAGCAGCGGCGGGACAGTTTTCTGTCAGCTGGAGCTTCTGATGGATCCCCTTCCCGAGCTGTCTCTGGGATGGGTGTCTTAAAACAGCCAAGCGAGGATTGAGACTTGAGGAGAACGGAGGTTTGCATCCAGGACGCAGGCTTTGCCCCCTCCTCGTCCTGCCATTCCTGCCGCCCAGGAGAGCAGGGGGTGTTCAGCTCTGCTCGTTTTTCTCCACGTGAGATCTGCCCTACCACACTTCGGCCACTCTGGCCCGCCTGGGGAGAGCGCGGGTTTAGTTGCGTCTGTCTGGTATGGATTGCCTCCGAGGCAAAGAACTTTAGCGGCTGGTGGATTTTTGTGATGTTCCTGTTAGCGTGAAAACGTGAGAATAGGATAGAGCAAGACAGTGCCTTCCTCTAGGTCTAACGTTTCCATCTCTTGCGCTTTCGCTGTAGGTTCGGGGCCCTGTTATAGTAGAGGATACCTGCTTGTGCTTCAATGCCCTGGGAGGGCTTCCAGGACCGTACATGTAAGTAGGAGAGCATTTGCTTCACCTTTTGTGCCTTAGACTTATAGGAGTGCAGGCTGGCAGTGTATGCTTCACGGGGGTTCTCCACACGCCAGGAGCAGTAGGGTCAGGGAGGTGATTACAGGTCTGTGTCCTTGGCTTCATCGTGCACCTTAGAGGCTGGACTTGAGCTGCCTGAGCCTGGCTGTAAGTCATAGAATCATAGAATGGTTTGGGTTGGAAGGGACCTCAAAAATCATCTAGTTCCAACCCCCCTGCCATGGGCACATGTGTACCCCCCTGCCCAAGTCACAGTGCAGGATGAGAGAAACAGACCTGAATGTCCCAAATCTTGCAGCCAGCTTGGGAACCTGGCCCTACAGCAGGCTCTGTGTAGTTAAGGCGCCATGCGTTTCAGCAGGACTCTGGGAGGAGTGTCCTATAGGTTCACACAGGGACTCCTTTAATCCAGCAGATAACAAGATTATTACATTACAGCGTAACTCCTCTAATGAAATACTGCCTTAGCTCCTGGAACTAACTTTTAGTGTGATTAATTCTTCCAAACTATCTCTGCTGAGCTAAGCAGAGACATAAAAGCTTTATATGATGAAATTGGTACTAGAACTGGGTACAAGATGTGAACGAGTTGAGAAACATATTTTGGCATGTTGGTGCTCACGAGTGAGAACTGGGTTATTTACATAGACCCCAGTACTGCAGTAAATTCAATACCCCACTGCTGTTTTCGCTGTGTCCCATTCAGTTTAAGAGCTAAGTCTGTCAGTGGTAAATAGTCCAGGTGATTTGACAGCACTCTTAAGAGGGATTCAAAGGGCTATGAAATTGTAGGCAACAATGTCTCAAGGATGCTTGTATTTCTGTGAAATAATAGCAAAAATTAATCTTTCCTCTCTTCTTACCCTTCAGAAAATGGTTCCTGGAAAAACTGAAACCAGAAGGTACTGCCTCCCATGTTACTGCTCTGCATGTAACTTGGTCCTTTCCAAACAAAGTGGATCCCTGCCCATGCTGGGTTCTGCTGAGCGTGCTTGCCCACCACGCTGCCCATTTCATAGCTGGTTCCTTTCCTGCCCTGTTCTGTGCCCTTCTTCATGGGATGTTGTTTCCCGCGGTAGCTTCAGCATCATCCCTGGATTCCCAAACGTTTGCTTCTGCAGGCTGGCGCCAGGGCTTCTGGGAACTTCTTGTTTGTCATCAGTGTGACCTGGAAGACCTGCTGCTCCCTTTGGCTTCTGTGCAAGCCCCTCTCCAGGAATGCTCACCTCCCCTGGCATGCAGTGACTGCCTTTGATCTCGCAGTTAAGAGCGTGACTGCAAATCCCGCACTGGTGTCACGAGCGTGGGTGTTAATCACGCTAATTCAGAGTGAGCTTTAGTCCTCTCTGGTGCCGCACACTTGTTTGCTCCCGCTCCAAATTAGTAGCGGAGCCCTGTGCTGTTAGATCTGTGTGCTAGATTTGAGGTGCTGGCTTCAGTTGAGTGAGGGACCCAGCTAAGAGCATCCTTGTGCCTGAGCTTCGTCACCCCTTGTAGTTCTTCCTCTCCCTTGTGAACGTGAGCGCAGAATGCTCCCTCGATCCATCTCTAGGTGGGTGTGTTGCGCTCCGAGGGAAAGGCAGTAACGCGGGGATCCTTTCTGTGTCGCTCAGGCCTGTACAAGCTGCTGGCTGGGTTTGAAGACAAATCTGCCTACGCGCTCTGTACCTTTGCATTCAGTACTGGAAACCCAGAGGAGCCAGTGAGGCTGTTCAAAGGCCAGACTCACGTAGGTGGTGTGCCTGGGGAAGGGAGGAGGGCTGTAATGTGATTTTTGTAACAGCCTTGGCTCTGTTGAGGACAATTTAATGGCTCCTGGGTCACTCAATACCCTCAGAGCTTGTTTGGAACAGGGTGAGGGAGAGCGTGGGTGGTGGGTGCTGAATGCTGCAGCCCTTTGGCCCGGATGTACATCCTGAACGCTTTGCACGTTACCTCAGGCTCTTCAGCCTCCTCGTCTCCCTCTAGCAGAGTTGTATTTGACTGCAGTTGTTAGTTCTGTTAATTGGGGGCGTAAAGGGGCTGTCCACATAGGGCAGCACGATGGAGCACTGAGTTTAGGGCTGCTAATTTTGGTTACGTCCTCGGGAGGTGCTGGGAAGGAAGACAGCACCACACACCGAGCCTGTGGCGGCCACGGCGCAAGCTGTGGCTGCGTGTGTGTAGCTCTTCAGTCTGTGTTTGAAACGTGACTGCGAGGGCAGTGCTGCGAAGCCATGGCTTACGGGTTGTTGGTTTGTTTGGTTTTTTTGCTATCTCGTGGCAGGGGCTGATAGTGGAGCCTAGAGGCCCTCGAGATTTTGGCTGGGATCCCTGCTTTCAGCCGGACGGCTACAGCCAGACGTAAGTGGTGTTTTACGTAAGGAAAGCCAGGGTCGAGGTTGTGTGCGGGGAGAAACCTGCGTACGAGGAGGGGGGGCAGGGAGAAACCGCCCTCCTGGATCTGTACGTGGTGGGTCAGGTGGGGGCTGTGGGCTCTGCCCGGGTGTCCCTACAGATCCCACCGCTCTGCAGTCGAGCCAGGAGACCGCGAGCGGAGGGGGATGTCTCGGTGACGTGGCAACGCGTGCCGCAGCCTCTGCTGTGAGACTTGTGCCTTCTCTCCCGTCCAGCTACGCCGAGCTGCCCAAGGCAGTGAAGAACTCCATCTCGCACCGTTACAGGGCGCTGAGCGAGCTCTCCGCCTTCTTCCTTCAGAGCAACTCGACAGAGCCCCGCTCCGGCCCCAGCTAGCCTCCCGGGCTGCGGGCACCCCGAGCCGTCCCTGTCACGTACGGCCCCGGGAGAGCTCCGCGCCGCAGCGGGCCGCCATTAAAGCTGCTCCTGTTGAAGCCACCGGTACCCTTTTCCCCCCGTTTTTGTTCTGCGCGGCCCAGCGGGTCTGGATTCTTTAAGCCTCACGGGAGGGCTCCTCACGGGAGGGCTCCCCCCGGGTCGGGGACGGCTCCGGCCCGCCCCCCGGGTCGGGGACGGCTCCGGCCCGGCCGTGCGGTGCCCGGGCGTTCTCTGCCGCCCTTTCTGCCCGGGGAGCGGGCAGAGACGCCGGGGCTGCCTGTCCCCTCAGGGGCGCGGAGCGGGCTGCGGCCGGGGCGCGGAGCGGAGAGCCAATGGGAAGCGGCCGGGGGAGGGGGGAGAGAGAGAGACAGCCAATCGCCTGCGGGACCGCAGCGTCGAATGAGCGCGCTGCGCACCCGGATGCAGTCAGCGCGCGGCGGACACACGTGCGGCGGGAGCGGCGGCGGGGCTGAGCCCGCCCGGCCATGGAGCTGCTGCCCCGCAGCCCCGGCGAGTTCGGCTCGGCACCGTACTGGGATCGGTTCTTCCGGCAGCGCGGGCAGCGGCCCTTCGAGTGGTACGGGGCCTTCCCGGAGCTCTGCCCCGTTCTGCACAAGTACGTCCGGCCCCGGGACAAGGTGAGCCCCGTCCGGTACCCAGCGCCGTGTGCCCGCACCGAGCCTTCCACGTGGGCGGCGAGCTGCGTGCCGCCGCGTCCCGGCTTGCACCGCCGCCCTGCGCTGACACAGACGGTGCGAAGCCCCCAGCGTGCCGTAGCGAGGGAACGGGGCAGCCACGAGTAGCCCCGCACGGCGAGCTCCGGGGTTAAAGCATCCACGTCGTCCCCGAAAGAGACGCAAAAGATGCGTCACTGCTGTGCCCGTGTGACTTTTCTGTATGGAAACGCTGACTCAGGGCCCCCGAGAGGGGGTTTGCTGGTGCCGCGGGTGCGGTTTTCGCAGAAGGCTCGTGGCCGTGGCTGATACTTGGTTGTAAAACGTTTTGGGGCGCGTTTCCAGGGCATTCTCACCATCGCGCTGCTCTTATGCCGCTCCCCAGGTCCTGGTGGTGGGCTGCGGGAACTCGGAGCTGAGCGAGCAGATGTATGACATGGGGATGTGCGAGGATATCGTGAACATCGACATCAGCGACGCAGTGATCCGTCAGATGCAAGAGCGGAGCGGGAGCAAGAGGCCAAAGATGAGCTACCTGCTGATGGACGTGCTTCAGATGGACTTCCCTGACGCCCACTTCCAGGTGGTCCTGGACAAAGGCACACTGGATGCCATCCTCACCGACGAAGAGGAGACCACGCTAGCCAAGGTGGACAAGATGTTTGCCGAGATCAGCCGGGTCCTGCAGGTAGGAGGCTGTTACCTCTGCGTCTCCTTGGCTCAAGCCCACGTACTGAAGAAAGCGGTGGAATACTTCTCCCAGGAAGGCTGGGTCGTGCGTGTCCATCAGGTGGCCAGCAGTGGGGACAAGCAGCAGTTTGTCCTACCGGTCTTTGTCTACGTCATGACAAAGTTCAGGAAGATTCCTGGCTCAGCGCCACAGATCCTGGAGATCTGCCCTGAGGAGCAGGACAAGCCGATGCGGGTGGAGAGCGCAGAGCGGCTGGTGGCGGCGGTGAAGGACAGGCAGCATTACGCCCTGCTCTGCAGCCAGCTGAGCAAAACCCCCTGCGGGGAGCAGGTTTCCCTGGATCTGTGTGACAAAGAGAGCGGGAGGCCTCGCTACACGCTGCACGTGGTCGATAGCCCCTCGGTGAAACCTTCCCGGGACAATCACTTCGCCATCTTCATCAGTGAGTACAGCCTCTCCTGCTTGTGACAGGACAGTGCTCTGCCCAGGAGGTGCAAAACGGTCAGCAGTGCTGGCCCTGCTGAAATTGGGGCTGGAGAGGGCAATAACCTGCCTGGGCAGGGTTCGGTTCATGTTTTAGTCCTGGCTTTGCAGTGGGACATGCGTTTGCCTGGTGGCGTAAGCAGAGATCAGGCACAGAGGTTGCTGGCTGAGCGGATGCCCATCTGGCAGCAGAGGAATGCTGCCTGCCCTGCCTCAAAGGTGGTGACTCCTGCCTTGATGCTGGTGACAGCCACTGTAACACGTCGCTGCATCAAGCCGGAGCTCAGCGGACGCAGCCAGAAAGGCATCGCTGGTCTGTGTGGGCGTCCTGACTTGCCCGGGCCAGGCTGCTCAAGGCTGCTCTTTGCTTTTGCACTTGCACCTTGTGGAGACGTGTCAGGCTCTGCCAGCAGCACTGTTCCCTCCCTGCACGCCTGCAAAGCTGGGGCTTAGCACAGCCTAGAGATGGGTCACAAGGCTGTTGGACGCCCCCTTCTTATGAGATGTGGCTTTTCTAACCTCCTGCATGAGCCTGCCCAAACCAGGGAAAGTCCTGGCTCTCTCAATGGTTGCAGAGCACAGCTCTAGGCATGCAGTGGTACCTCCTCGTGAGGTCTTGCCACTCCCCACGGCTCCTCTCTCAGAGGCCAGGTTGGTTGCCCAGGCACCAGGACTGGCCCAGGCTGATGGCAGCCCCTTCTGCAGTCCCGCAGGGCAGAGAAACCGAGTGGCTCTTTGGGACGGAGGAAGGGCGGAGGCAGCTGGCTGCCAGCGCAGGCTTCGGGCGCCTAGTCACTGTGTCCCTGCACCGGGAGCAGTGCTACGAGGGCATGGCCGGCATCCAGGCGGAGCTGTCGGGGAAGGTGATGGAGCTGGCCCCGCCGGGCCTCCCTGCCCGGCAGCAGGTGAGTCCCACTGCCCCACACCCTCGCTTGGCTTCCCCAAAACTGGGGCCACTCTGGCTCTGCCAGCAATGAATCCTTCTTCTCCAAGGGAGACCAAGCTGCAAGGTGTGAGCTGGCTGCCTGGGTGGGGAGGAGACTGGCCTCAAGCGTAGCTCCTCTTGGTTTTCCCTCCAGCTGGCTGCCTTTGCTTGGGGACAGGAGTCAGTGTAAAGTCCTTGCCCTCCAAAACCCAGCATCCCAAGAAAACCAGGCATCCTGAAACCCTGAGTACATCCGGCCCCTTCCAAATCCTGGCTTTAACTTCTCCTGTCCCTTCTGTCTCCTCCTTCTTGTCCCAGCTCCCCAAACCTGAGCTCGTGCAAGAAGTCTTGGGGTGTTTGCTCCCTGTACCCCAACACATATATGGGAGGGAAGCTGGTGTCCCGTGCGCCCGTCCCCAGCGGCTCCCTGCAGTGTATTCTGCTGCTCCTGCACTGTGTCCGCTTCATCCCGGCTCTTTAGCAGTGGTCAGGACAGCAGGAATGCCAGGGTCTGTTCCTGTAGCCTTTCTTTCCTCATTCCAGTCCCTGTTGTCCCTGCAGGTACCCTTCCTGTCCGTGGGAGGGGACATCGGGGTGCGGACGGTGCAGCACCGCGACACCAGCCCCATGAGCGGGGAGTACGTCGTGGAGGACGTGAAGGGGGACGGCACCTGCTACTTCCGCCGCCTCGTCTTCCTCTGCAACAGGAACGTGGTGCAGTCGGAGGCTCGGCTCCTGGCCCCCACGGCTCTCCCAGGTATGTGGGGCAGGTGGGAAGGGGCAGGGGCCAAGGGTGACTTTTTGGGGTGGCAGAGCGTGAGATAAAAGTCCTGGGTTCTTCCTGCCTTGTCCTGGAGCAGCTCTGGGAGCGGTTTTACACTCTGCTGCTTGCCTTGTGGGTGAGGCAGGGGCTGGGGGTTCTTAGTCCCCCAAAATCATCCCTGTCTCCCACCTGGCCTCACCACCTGATGCCTCCTGTCATTCAGGCCAGAAGAAGCGCAGGAAGGACAAGAAGAAACCCAGCCCCGCTGAGCCACCTGCAGCCATCGACAAGAGCTACCTGTGCTGCGAGCACCACAAGGCCATGGTCGCAGGGCTCTGCCTGCTGGGGGGCCCTGACCCTCTCCCAGGTGACGAGGCTGTGCTGGGGGCAGATGCGCACGTGTCCCCACACCCCAGCTCCTTGGGGAAGGGCTTTGCTGGCCAAGGTGGCCCCTGCACCCTTCCCGAAGCGGTTTGGGGCCAGTGGGTGGGACGAGCAGTGGGAGCGTGGCCGTTCTGGTAGCTCACTGGGTGCTCTCCATTGGCAGGATCCCTGCTGGCAGTGCTCGTGGTGGGGCTCGGCGGGGGCAGCCTGCCCCTCTTCATCCACGACTACTTCTCGCAGGCCCACGTGGCCGTGGTGGAGATCGACCCCTCCATGCTGGAGGTGGCCACACGCTGGTTTGGCTTCTCCCAGGGTGACCGGATGCAGGTGCACGTCTCCGATGGCCTGGACTATGTGGCCAAGCTGGCAGCTGAAGGTACCTTCTCGCAGAGCATCCCGGGTGCCTCATCGAGCCCAGGGGGTGACGAGCTGAGGAGCAGAGTCCTGGGCTGCTTTCACCCTCTGCTTCCTGTCCCTGCCCATCTCCTGTCATATGTCATGACCTCCAGCCTCGCCAGGTCTCTGCAGTTCACAGGCCTGTCCTTGCCAACGTGTGCAGGGGACCTTAGATGTGCTGCCTCCCCCAGTGCCAAGGGCTGCTGCTGTGGGTTTCATTTGGAAAGAGAAACCCCAGGAGAGAGAAGTGGCCATAATATGGCAGAGAGGCTGTCTTGACCACCCCATTCGTTGTCTCCCCACCGTGCGTGGCTCATCTCTGTCCCGTGGGATAACCAGTCTCTATGCTCCCTCCTGCAGCCCCAGCCCAGTACGATGCCATCATGTTCGATGTGGACAGCAAAGACCTCACGGTGGGGATGAGCTGCCCGCCCCCAGCCTTTGTGGAAAAGCCCTTTTTGCAGCAAGTTAAAACCATCCTCAAGCCAGAAGGTAGGAGGGGAGATCCGGCTGTGTCTCTGCGGTCAGGCTGGCTGGTCCTGTGCGGGGTTTGAGTAATGGGGCTGTGCCACTGTTTCCCATCCTGGAGAGTTAGCGGCCAGGATTGCTGCGTGGCATCCGCCGCTCCTGGCGGGTCCCAGATCCGGCTGTTTCAGTGGGCGTTGTGACAGCAGGGAGCAGGGTGGAGCGGGTGGCCTGCAGCGCTGCTCTGTCAGGCAGGCTGAGACACCCCGGGGGGCCAAGGAAGGTTGCAGGAAGGCAGAGGGTGTAGGTGGTACCTGGGAACAGATCATGTGGCCACCCGCAATCCATGTGGAGCTGGGCCAAGGGCACCAGGGGGGATGCCGGCACTCCTCGTGCTGCCGCAGGGCAGGCATTTGCACCAGGCTGGCACCGATTCGGCTGCGTTCCCACTGGGAGTGGGGGAGCAGCACGGTGTGCGAGGGCTGGTTTGAGCTCCCATCCCTCTCACCCTGCTGCAGGAGTCTTCGTGCTCAACTTGGTGTGCCGTGACGCCCGGCTGAAGGAGTCTGTCCTGGCCACCCTCAGGGATGTCTTCCCACTGCTCTACGCTCGCCGCATTGAAGGGGAGGTCAACGAGATCCTGTTCTGCCAGCCCAGCCCTGAGGGCCGGCGGGACCCCGCAGAGCTGGAGGCACGTGCCCGGGTGCTGGAGGGGGCCCTGCGACAGCCTGGGCGCCCCTGGGACAGCTCCTACGTGCTGGCGGACATGCTGCAGGCCGTCAAGATTCTATGAGAGGGGCTCCGACGCCACTTGGACAAGAGAGGTTCTTGCATGGGTGCTGTGGCCCTGCAGTGGAGGGGTCCCTGTGGCTGGGACTGCTGCCCTTGGGGGGCCAGTGTGGCCTGGGTCTGCCTGAAGGATGGGACTGGCACGGGGAGGTGCTCCCCACAGCGTGGCTCCCCGGGAAGGGGGCTGGGACCACAGAGGGCTGTGCAGCCCAGGGGTTGCATTCAGGGTGGTGAGGGGGAGGAAGGTGCTGCTAGGGCTGGCAGGACTCTGGGTTTGGGTCTGTCCCCATTGCTTTCCTGTGTGGGGAAAACATCCCTCCGATCATCCCCTTCCCCTCCAGCGCAGCTCCTTCCCTCTGATGCTGCCTCCTGCGTCTCCAGCATCCCTGGTCACTGGTGTCTGCAGAGCTCCAGCCCTGCCCCAAGCCTGGTTGTGGATGTGTGTGGGTGGCCTGAGAGTTGTGAAAATAAAGTGCTCAGGGCTGCTCCGAGGCCCACAGTGCTTTGCTAGGCTTATTTCTGGCGCGCCCAACACCCCTGGAAAAGGTACGGTCACCTCTGGCACATCCCGGGGGCAGGCAGCTGCCCGTCCTACCCCACTGCCAACTCCCCACTCACCTTCCCCAAACGACCCCGCCACGTGCCTGCCCCTCTTCTGCATCTCTCCAGCCATTGCCGCTGTGAACTGGGACCTGTAACCCCCTGTGCCCCCATCCCTTCTCCTCTCTGCCCCCCTGGGCCAGCAGGGAGCCAGCCCTGTGTTTGGGCCCCTGGGCACACCAATGCCCTCACCCAGCTGGCGCAGGTCGGGCTTCCTGCAAGGTGAAAAGGCAGCAGGAGAACACCCGTGGCGGTGTTCCCGCAGCACCCTGTTCCTGCCCAGGCGGTTCATTTTGTCTCCTGTTTCAAAGCCTGGTCCCTCCCTGTGAGGTTTAGCTGAAGAGCTCATGCGTGCATCCTTGCTGTTTGCAGAGCAGCTGATCTGCTCCTGCTCCCACATTCATCAGAAGTCATTTTGGGGGGCTTGTCTTTCTCCCCTGCAACAATGGGTACCAAAGTGAGTCAGACGTGGTGCCCAAGCAACCAGCTTGCAGGCATCAAGGCAACAACGTGCTCAGGCACCGTGATATTCTGCCACTGACCCCGCACCCTCACCCTGTGCTCCCTTCTGCCCCGGCACCCTGAGTGAGGACATCTTTCCGGCAGCTGCTTCCCAAAGCAAACCCTCCCCAGCCACCTTTCCGCAGCCTGGGGTGGTACCAACACACTGGAAGCAGCTCTAGGAGGGATCTGACCTAACCGGTGGCATGGAGGCAACAGCAGCTGCATCTCAGCATCGCTGCAGGAGCTATCTCAACAGCTTTGCAGCTCCTGCACCCTGTCCCACCAGGGTGCTGGTGGGCTGCAGCTCATCAGCCTCTTCTTCCTCAGCAGGACCCAGCTCTCCTCTGCCATGGGAAATCCTCCTCCGATTGGAAAGCTGAGGGAGGGGGTGCACGGGCCTGAGGGTTTGCAGTTCCCCAGCCCTGCAGGAGCCACGGAAAGGGCACCCCAAGGGCTCCTGTCCCCGCTGGGGGCCACGGCCACCACTCCGATGCAGGAGACGGGGCTGTTTGTGCCTAGGAGACACTATGGCAGCAGCGCCGACAGCAAGCACGCCCCTCTGATTGGCAGCTGTGGCTATATTTTAATTTTCCAGCAGCTTCTGCTTTGGAAACTGCTCTGTTCAGATCCCTTCTCCCATGCTCCTTTATTCCCCTTCACAGAGGGACAAATCAGTGCCCTACTTTCTCCCTGGGCTGGCCCGCTTCTACGCAGAGGGAGCAGATGCTTTTTTTAAATAAGTGCTTTTGATGGTTCCCAGGCGCTGGAGAGCGGGGCTGGCCTGCTCCCTACCTCAGATAATGGATGGCAGCGTGGGCACGTGCCTTCCCTACGTTGCTCACCACCGGGTCACTCCTCTGTGCTGTAGCGTGTTTGGGGCAGCACGTGGATGCTGGTCCGCAGGAGAGACAAGGCTGGAGCTCGAGCTGGGTGGAAGTCTGCCTGGCCCCACACGGTTAGTTTCTAAAGCTCCTCTGTGACGAGCACTTTTTTTGCAAAGTATCTGTTATCCATCCGGCTTAGCGATGGCAAACTTCTCAACTGGATCAGCAGTGCTGCATTTAGTCTACTTTTAATTTAGTTTTCAGTCCTCAACATAGTTCCAATGACATAGGTTTGTGTGTGTGCCCTTTATTTTAGCAAAGCCATCTCCTTTCTTCTCCAGGAGCTCATACAAAGGCTGCGTTCATCCCTCCCTTGTCCAGTTCTGCCTTTCTGTTGTGCTTCCTAATCACTGCATAACACCACATCCTGGTGGAAAAACAAAAGCCATCTATTAGAAATGATGTAAGGATGAAATCTCAGTTCATTGCAGCTGTCCTTGCAGCTACTGACAGCCCTACAAGTTTGGTCTGGAAATACATTTCAGCTGGAAAATTGGCAAATTCATGAGTGCTGCAAATACCTGAAATCCTCCTCTGCAGGTAAAATACTCTGAGGCTGGAATAATTGATGTGTAGTAAATATTTCTCCCCTGGCAGACAAAACATTTAGCTAATGTATACGTTTGGCAACTGTGTTTCTGTTGAGTGTTTTGGCAATATACTCATATTTACATCCCTTACTCCTCACTTCCTTCCTTTGCAGCGTAGGCACGCTGTAAGCAGCGAGATAGAAACAAGCACTGCTGTCACTTAGCAACCTCCGCTGGCTTTGAGATGTTGACTTTTTTCCTTTCTGGATTTCCCAGCACAAAAAGAGACGGCAGCGTAACTCATCGCATGGTTCAGGTGTGAGGATGTAGCCAGCCGGGGATGCATTGGTCCGGTTCAGCCCGAATCCCTCACAAAGCATCGCATCCGTGTCCCGCTGCTGCTCCAGTGAGCAAGGCACCGGGGGGTGATGGGTCAGCCCTGGGTTTCGTGATTTTGAGTGGAGAGATGCAACTGGTCGTGCCCTGCCATGGAGGCTCTTTGGCCCAGGGTGACTCTGTGGCCAGGCAGCTGGGCAGGACGGTGACGCTACGAGGCAGGCAGCGGTGGACTGCCACACGTATACCCTGTATGGTATAACCTCAGGTGTCACAGCCCAGATCCCTCCTCTGCAGACGGACTGGAAGTGGCTAGGCTCTCGGGAAGAGGATGGAGATAGATGGGGGACATGCTGTCACCAGCTGAAAGTACCTCAAGCAGCTGGGAGAGGTTGTGCAGCAATAAAAGCTGCAGGGACGGAGCGCTGAGGCTGATTCCCTCCAGCTGGGAAGAGCTCTGCCGGGGTGAGCCTGGCCCCGCTGGCTGGGGATGCTGCTGCTGCTGCCCGGGCATGACAGGGTCACAGCACAGCACTGCAATAGCCATGTCCCAGAGAGTGGAAGCACCTGGGAAGCATTTTGTCCGTGAAATTTTCCCTTGGGGAAGCACTAGGCTTGCCTGGCTTTGTGACCAAGGAAGCAGGCGTGCTGCCAGGCTGCAGAGAGGGAGTATGGCTCTTTCCTAGGGTGCTCAGGGCTGCAGGGAAACATTTCTGTGGGCTGCAACGCAGCATGGTGGCTTTTTTCTACCCTGCAACTGGATGCGCCCAACTAAAGGATGCAGCTGGAGGTCACAAGGCAGGAGAGAGGCCAGCACGCCAGATGGGACAAGGATTGAGGTGTCACTGTCCTGCGATTTGTGAGTCAGCAGTGCCACAGGGGAGAGGCAGAAAGTGGCTTTTCTTTGCAGGGGGAAATGCTGCAGCTGCTACTTCTAATCACAACTCTGCAGCCGCTCTGGCTTAATTTCACTGGCTTTAATTCTATTTTTCACAGCTTCAAGGTCTGAGCTCCCCTGGCAGATACGCAGGCATGACGCTGACCGGCACCTTCATGCCAGCACTGCAGAGCCAGGTGCTGCTGAGAACCTGGGAGCTCCCCCACACACGGGGCTCCTTGCCCACAGCTCCTCCTGCTCGGTGCCGATCAGCTGCCTGAAAAGCTCTGCAAGACTCTGGGTTTGTATCTGAAGCAAGAAGGGGGGGAGAAAAGTCCCCGGAGAGAAGAAGATGGTGTGTGAAGGAGCCTGCTGCTTCTAAATGCTTCCTGGGGGGAAGATGCAGCCTCGGCTGTGCTTTGCTCGCCCCGGGGTCCTGCCTGCTCTCCTGGCAGGGGAGCGTGCCTGGCTCTTCACTGCAGGCATCTGCAAATCCCCTCTCTGGTAGTTTATATATAACCCATTTTTCATGAAGGGAATCGCACTGGTGTATGTTTATAAAGCAGCCTGGGGACCTGATCCAAATGTCCTCAGTTTTAACGTCACGCTGCCTGGTTAGGAAGAAGTGTCTGTGGGTAAGTTTGTGGGCTCAAATGCTACAGCTGCACCCCGAAGCCAGGCTATTTTTGCCATATATTTTTCTGGAAGTTGGGGCAGGATAAAACTCGCTGTCCATAGGCTTGATCTGAAGTGCACTGGAGGCTTGGGCAGGGCTGGGGGCCCCAGGCAGGCTGAGCCGGAGCTGATGCCATCTGGAAGGGAGCAGCCCATGCTGACGGAGTCGGCGGTGCCGGCGGGCCACCCTGGGGAGCAGGGCACCCTTCCCGCCATGCTGGGGAGAGGGGGGGTCGGTGAAGGTCTCTCCTTGCCAAGCCTGTCACGTGGCAAAAGGCAGTGATAAATATCGTGGGGCACAACTGAGCGCAGGGTAAAAATACAGAGCGTGTTTAGCTGGCTAAGCAGTGAGCAATGCAGCTCCTGGGGATCGTTCCTGGTGCTCCCCAGGAAAACGTAGCCCTCTGACACTGGTTTGGGTCTCTTTTTTCAGGGTTATTCATTACAAGAAACTTTGCAATGGTATCTGCTAGTATGTCCTCTGTTTCGTTTAGCTACTCTGAATCTTGACAAATTCAGAGAGCCAGGCTGGGCTCCGCGTGGGGGTTTGGAACAAGATGCCTGGAGAAGTCAGTCAGAAAAAAGCAGAGACATGAAGATGCACTTGGGTGCCCTTCCTCTCTCCTTCGCTGCTCTCTTGGAGTTGTGATAACACGGGCATGCGTAATGAAAATGTTCATGCTTTTTCCAGGAGGTGGGAAATCTATACTTGGCTGCTTGTGGTTTTTTTCTGTGGGGGAGAGTGGATTTTTATAAGTGATGGAGTCGCAGGGTGAGTGTGGTCACTTAGCGACTTTAACTCAGCTTCAATAGACAAAAAAGTTTGATTTGGAAACTTTCCAGACTTGGGGGAATAACTCAAACTTTTTCCTACTCATAGATGTTTTCTTTCTTTTTTTTTTTTTTTTTTAATTGTGGAAGCAAACAACGATATAATTTAAAGACCTAATGGAAAGGATAGTTCCCTAAGTTATCAATTTGAAGGTGTGCACAGCGTTGCTCCTGAAGGCATTGTGCCTTTTTTAGTCTTCATTTGCCTCTTGTGGAGATGCAATCCTATCGCCAGGCTGCTCTTCCACTGATCTTAATTACTTCACTGGGGCAGCACAAAATGCTCCGATGCTCAGACGAGGTGGATTCCGTGTGACTTCCAGCCTCCGTAGAAACCCATGAGCTGGAGGAAGGCCAGGCAGCTACTCCAGTGTCTCCCGGCATCGCCCGCTCACTCAGGAGTGGGGGAAAAAAATAGTCATGTTGCTAATTGGCATAATTGTGTCAATAACCCCCAGGCCTCATCTAGCTAGAAATGATGGCAAGGCTTTTCCCAGAGGCTGTGATGCTGGGGAGATGATCTAACCACTGTAGGGACGCTGTCTCTGCGTTGTGCAGGTTAAAAACTTTGTAGTCTGTTTGATTGTTTCCAGGGTTAGAAGTCAGTCTGTTGTAGAGAGTAATTTTTTACACATATTAGGAGCTCTGGCCAAGAAGTTTTGATAATGCTCCAGATCGTTAGTATCTGTCAGCCTGCGGGATGTTCACAGTTCCCTTTTGTTTTGCTTTTCACGCTGAGTGAGGCTGGTGTCTGGTTTAATACAGAGGATAACTTTTATTGCTGCGGGACTCCAAAGCCTCTGTTTTGGATATTTTTGTGTTGTGACTGCTGCCAGTAATCACAGATAAATCTCCTCTCTGTTGTTCGCCTGTGCTTTTAGCTCAGCCTCAGTATGCATTTTTAATTGAACCCACCGCAATGCCGCGGCTCGGACCTTGTTATCGCTTCCCAGCCTGTTCCTGAACCACCCACCTGCTACCAGCTCTGCCGGACCCGGCTTCTCGGGCCTGCCCTGACATGGTTTCGGTGAACGTGTGTCCGACCCTGGCCGCGCTCCTGCCTGTGGCTGAGCGTCAGTGCTGTTTGCCAGGGCCCCTCGTGTATTGCAGGGATGGGTCGTGGTTCTCGTGGCGGGTGGGAGTCGGGAGGAATTCGACCACTGGGACTGCTCCAAAATACCCCGCTCGGCAGATTGGGAAGTGCTGGAGCCAGCTGTCTGCCAGGTCCCGTGGCGGTGAGCAGGACCCCGCTCCTCCGTGTGCTCCCGCTTTGGCCCTGTTCCCGGTTGGGTGCCGAGGCTGGAGAGGACGAGCGTGTGCAGACCTCCACCGGGGGCCGGCGGGCGGCACAGCCGGGCATGGCCCCGCACCGGGGGGCTCGCAGGGGCCACCGCAGCCCTTTGCGCCAGCGGGTCGGGGGGCTTGGGGAGAGGGGCAGCAGGGCGGTGTGGG